>JASDQU010736149.1:326913-344756 GCA_032191745.1 Picea mariana | reverse complement strand
TTTCCCTGATCATCTAGAATCTTCTATGATATGGCACACCTCCTCCCTAACCAAGGGCTAACAATAGTGGAAGAAGTTTGTGGTAAATCCATCCAGTCCTAGAGCTTTCCCGATCAACATGTATTTTATTACTTGATCAACCTCCTCGATTTTGAATGGTCTTAGGAGGGTCATGTTTTGTTCCAAGGTGATGAGAGAGGGGATATGCCGAGTGATTTTCTCAATTGCTTCAGACCGGTCATGTTGGGGCTCTGTGAGGAGGTATTAATAGTATCTGGCCATTTTATGTTCTATATCAAAATGAGTGGTTAAGATCTGGCCCTACACATCTTCCAGCTTCATGATTCTATTAATATGTCTGCATTGGATCATTGTTTTGTGGAAGAATTTTGTATTTTTTTCCCCTTCCTTCAACCACTCTACTTGGTATTTATGCCAAAGTATTTCCTCTTGAGCAAACCGGTCTTCCATTTATTGTTTAATCCTTCCTTCCTCTTCCTATAGTTGTTTAGTAATACCTTGATGAATAATTTCTTCCCAAATGCTTTTCATTTTCTATTCCAGAACTTGTTGGGGTTGGAATATTTTCCCAAAGGTGGTTTTGTTCAAGAGCTTCAAGTGCATCTTGAAGTTTTTCAATTCTTGTTGAAAATGATACATTAGTGAACCATGCAAAATGGTTTCCTCCTCCCACCATTTATGGTGATTCTCTTGAAATTTTGGGTGAGTAAGCCAAAATCTCTCAAAGAGAAAAGTATTTTTCTTGGGTGAAAATGCAATCTCCATCCAGAGAAAAACAGGCTAGTGGTTAAAGACAAAGATTGCTAGGATTCTAGCTTCCATGGAGAGTCCATCCATCATCAATGTTTTTGAAACTAGGAAGTGATCCAACCTACAAGATACGTGTTGGGACACTAACCTCTTATTATACCACATGAATTCACCATTGATGTTTTCTATGTCTATTACACCCATATCTCCAATGGTTTATGTGAATTCCTTAGAATAACGTTCTAACCTACGGATAGACCTCTTTTATATTCAAGCGAGATGATCATGTTGAAATCCCCTCCAAGAACACAGCAACATCTTTCGACGATGTTTCTTAATCCTCTCATAATTTGTAAAAATCTATGCTTATCTGATAGGAGTTGGGGAACATAAACATTGGTGATTGTCCCCTCTTTGTCCGACCCTATTTCTCTATAGTTTTTTGAGACTCTCCATCTAGTGGTGAAGAATCCATCTAAAATAAATGTGGTTGGGTTCCACAGAATGGCTAGTCCACCAATGGTCCCTCTAGATTTTTTGTAAGTGATGTTATCTTGTTTATAGAATTGGGTGGGAATACGATCCATCTTTGAGCCTGAACATTTGGTTTCTTGAAGGAGTAGTATATCCAGATTCTCTTATATTATACGAGATTGGAGAAGCCTCTTCTTTCTTCTCCCATTCAAGCCTCTGATATTCCATGAGATGATCTTCATGAGGAAGAAGGTACGAGGAGGGGCGGGAAACTATCAAAATCAATTGGATCTTACCAGAATTAGCCATGAAGTTACATACTTCCTAGATGAGTTGTTGAGTGGAATTGTGACCTCATTTCTTCTCATATTTAGATTTTTTATGAGTGTCTTTAAGGGGGTCTCTATGGATACCCAGACCTTTGTTGGTATTGGATGTTGCTCATGTTGTGGAGGTCAAATAGACCTTGTGTACTTTTTTGAGTTGGTTCGGAGGTATGGTGTACAACTCCTTTTGTTGATAGGCCTTTTCCAGGTTAACTAGGTCTACCCCTACTAATTCTCCCTCATCCAGTTTTATTTCCATGTCCCATCCCTTCTGAATGGGTGGATCACCTGTGCCATGTGTGATTTTTTCTCTATGATTGATTTGTTCTAATATTGGTCCTTCTAGAGTACTTATTGTGTCTTTTGAAAATTTATTTCCTTATGGGACATGGGATTCATGAAGATCATCCGACAGTTGATTAAGAAGTTCAAAGGAATTCTTGGTGCTTGGGATTTTTTCCTAAGTATTCGATTCTTGTTTCCTTATACCTTGCTTGTGTCTTGTTGGTGTTGTCACAAATCCATACTTCATATTCTCATTGGTTCCTAGATCATGCTTGGCTATATTGTTAAGAGGGCATTCCCTGAACAAGTGTTCGATCTCATGGAATTTGTGGCATCTGAATGGAATGTGTTCATCATCAATTTTCTGGATCAATTCTTCATCTTGATATTCCATATCTATTGAGCCTGGTAGCAGTTTAGAAAGGTTGAGATATACACAGACTCTAGAATAATAGGTATACCTTCTTTGTTTGGTTTCCTTGGAGGATTTGATGTAGATTCCTAGGGTATTTTTGATCCCTGCTAAGATTTCTTCCATCCATAATTCTTGAGGGAGAGATTATATATGGATCCATACTGGTGACTGGGATAAATCCTCCTTTTCGGGGTTGAACCGCTTTGTCCAATATCTTAAGAACAAGACATTTGAGTAGAAGAAATATGGCCCTCCATCAAATATTATCTCTTTGTCTTCAAGATTTAAAAAGATTACTATGATGAAGCCCTTTGACCCTAATTGAAGCTCGTAGTGGCCTTTTGGTTTCCACCAGTGGTGAATCTGTAATGTTCCCCATATTTACCAATAAAATAAAATAAATATTAGGGACATTAACTCTCTTCCCTTTTGAATAACAGATTCAAAAGACGTAAGGACAAGCTAAATGGAAGATGTCGTTTCTATTCAACTCTCGCAAGGTTTATATTTCGAGAGTCACTCATACTATATAGTAGTCATTTTTATATATATCTAAGGATGGTCTTTCCATAACCTAGCCTCTCGAATTCCTTGACATTACTAACATAAGTGGAAAGTGTTAACAGTGTTCCAAAATATCCTTACTTGTTCCAAATACATATTATCATTTATATGTATAGACATATATATGTCTATATATATAAAACCTTATAATATATTAAATCCCTTTATATATATACATATATATATTACAATTTATATTATTAAGGCCTTTCATAATTCTCATTTCTAGGGTATGAGTATTTCAGTTGGGTGTTTCCCCAAGGTCTCGACAAATTTCACGTTCCTTCCTCGATAGTATTAATGTGTATAAAAAATACCAGGTCAAATGAAATAAAGGGTCCCAGCAAGCATATATTTTTCGCTAAACCAGACATAGTATTTACTATAGATGTGAATTTAGGTTTACTCTTAGTTTGTCCAACTATGTGAGGATCGGATGAGTTTAGTTCCTATTCCATATTAGTGTTATTGGAGTTGGTCGAACATCGTTGGGGGCCAAAGATAACCTTCTTCCTTTACGAGTTTGTGTAACGATAATCGACCGATAGTTACACCATAACTGAAATGAGAACTTAGCCTCAACAGTTGTGAATGTAATTTCCTGAAGCATCATCCTCCTTCGCATTAACTCAACATGAAAATGGAAGTGTAAGTGCAAGGTTGCATTCAAAACTCTGTCAGTCACTTATTGGTGGACTGTGCAGGGTCCCTTTCGAGGCCTGTCGTCTGGCCTTAGTGTCCAACATAGACTACGCCACCTCTCATTAGTCACATGGTAAGGTACCGACTCATTAACTATCTCTTACTATGTTTCCGGAAAGGTATCTTAGGTTTTGTTTCCCTCCTTTTAACTATGTCCCTCTATGAAACCTCTCCAGTGATACCTGTGGATAGTCGGTCTGGTGTATAAGCCCTGGGTCATGGAGAAGGTTCATCCTGGTGAGAGGAGAATGGATAGCTAGATGCTAGTTGGTCTCCACCTTTAACTAGGTAAGGATGGTTCTATGTTGTATTTTTCTAAAGCCATTCTGCGATCTTGGTGTTCATGTAGTATACTAGACATTAATCGCCTTCATGATTCCGAATTTCTCAATCTTGCACATAAATTCTATAAGGATTAATGTATATATTTTATTCATAGGGTTTTATGTCGTCCCTCTACTCTCTTTTATGGGTTTCCCCTATATTTATGCATTGTGACCTGGTGTTGAGTCTCTGTGAATTACGTGAGAGCTCTAGTTCATAATGTTGGCTTAGAAGGGTATGGGAAGGACTTACTGAATTTTACACGTTTCTTTCTTTGGGTGGATTAAATCCTCACTACAATATTTTTGACGGTCCTTACCCTAGTTTGAAGTCCTTTCATGACTTACAGGTTGATACTCTTCCCTAAACTCGATGGTTATCTGGAAATCGTGAGTGTATATGTTTTTCTCAATCTACATCTCAAAATCCCACACTGTGTGTTGCAAGTTCCATTTTGTTTGGGTAAAAGCCATTTCGTTTTGATAAGATGTTATAACATTTCTTTGTCTCTGATGGGTATTGTTGTACTAAGTTTTCTAGGGAGTCCACCATCCTGTAGATTCTTTCAAACCATTAGTTGGCTCCTGCGACTATAATTTATTTTTAAAAGATTATTGTATTTTCCTTTCGGCACATACATATATCAAGTGGGGTTTGTGTACTGAATAGCTTGTTTAAGAAGCACCCTCCAGTATGAAATATTTAATTCTGTAATTAAACTGAATTTAACGTATTTCATTCTATTGATATCGTTTTCGGAATGTGGAAAAATTCAGTTGATGTGTATTATTCGGCATATAATATTTAACTCTGTGTTTAAATCTTTGAGCAATGCATTCTATGTAGTATTTAAATAGATATTCAGACTTTATTAATTCATTTGGCATACACACGCCACATGAACCCTTGCAATTCGAATTTGTAGTTCATGATGTGTTATTATTGTTTATTTATCTATTTCCTGAAAGGTTTGATTAAGAAAATTTGGTTACCAATCTAATGATGGGACCCCTGTTGTTGCGAGGGTAACCATCAGGAATTATTTGGTTTGGTTCCCCCTTCGTTCTAGGGACGTTTTGTTAACAATAATGATAATGGAAGAAGGACATTAGTTTCCCAATTAGCAAGTTAAGTGCACTTCTGTAATAATTTTGTTTCGTAAATCACTCTAGTAATTATGTTATATACTCATTAACTTCTGTTGGTAAATTGCTAATTATGAATTTATGCTTTCCTTGAAGGAACTTCGACCTTAAAAATATCCAGATTCAAGGTCGCGCCATGCGCAAGAAAAGGTATTCAGGTTTCATTTTACTTCTCTTAAGAGTGTACTCTAGGTTTCTAAGGAAACGATACGATTTTGTTATATAATGCTATCATTGTGGACGAATCTGTTCAAGATCATATAGATGGTTGAATATTTATCTCTATAACTGTTATAGAACGAACAGGAAGGGAAAATCCCTTTTTTTTCTTATAATATATTATTGTTTCATAGTTATGAATCATAATGTTACATAGTTTGGTTACTTATCTAACTTGTTGGTCTGATTCTGGGAGATGGAACATAATTTATGTATTTTAATTTAATGAGCCTTTGCTCCTGTCTTATGGTATATCCAACAAAGGACTTTGTTTGATGGAATAATTGAAACTGTACATTTTCATACAATTAGCATAATCATAATAATGAAATATTTACTCCATTTCTCACGTGTCCAAGCACTGATAACCYTATTGTATGAGTAGTTAAATGTAGAAGTAGTTATAAAACATTATGTATGGAAACTATATATATATGGATAATTATCCGAAGTTTCGTTTGGAATTTAGTGTCTGGTATTCTTAACTATCTAAAATAGTTATGTGTATTTAACCTATAGCAATATGTCTCGATATATATATCAAATATCAAGTTTACTTCCAGAATTTCCTTTAGCATTTGTACAGTTTAATGTTACTTGGAAACTGAACATCTATGTGTACATAATTCACATGTTTGGTAAGAAATCTAAAATAGCTCTGAAAAGATATTGTATTTGACTTATAGGTATCTCCTATATTCCTACCATAACTGACACACCATGGTTTTCATCACTGTATTCATTAAATAAAATCAAATTGTAATTATAACAACTAATACATAGAAACTTCAGTACTTATTTTGTTAACAACTCAAACTGTAGCTAAACAGCTAGCATCCAGTAGCCTTATTACTTTATTTAATAACATAATCAACTTCCAAGGTTCATCCTACAAATCATTTTATTTCACTTAGCCATCATACAGTAAAACAATTCAGCGAACAATAGATAGGATTACTTATCTGAACAAAAATTTGGGACAACAAAAGGAACAACCATGTTCCTCCCAACCATAGAATGGAACAGCCAATCTACTTGCTCCGTTCACCCCCTAGCCTAACCATGAATCCATGAGGGAAAAATCCAGAACTCCTCCTTAGAAATAGTCCATCAGTTTCAGAAAAAAATCCCCTTGCCTCACACTCAGAAAATAGTGTCCATAACATCAAGTGATAATTATTTCCCAGCATACTAGGTAGCGTCCTGCCTCCTCCCATATGCTATATATCAAAAATCATTTGTGCCTAGGTCTTTTCCCTTGGGAATTTTTGAATATTTACAAATCCCTAATTTTTAGCGGCTGCCAATGGCCAAATTCCTGATTTTCCACTTCTAACATTCAGCCTTGATGTAGTTCCAACATGTTCCCCCCTCATGGAGTCATGGTCAACTGATTTCAACCTGGCTGTTCCACTTGTCTATCAGCAATAAATATAAAAATATTTTTTTCTTACAAGTGTCATAGTCAAAGAGTTGGTTGGGACAAATCAAATCTTTTCCCAACAGTCATAATCATAATTTACAATTAATCAAATTCGAAATTTGAAATTGCCATAAATGGCAATAATTTTCCAATTTCGAATTTACCAAAAACGGAGATAAATTCCTAAGTATTTTCAGACTTAAAAATAATTTATTTTTGGGGGGATGTTACATCCTTTCCCCCTTCAGTACAACATTTTCCTCAGTGTTCATCATTTTCTCGGAACAGGGTTGGATGAGATTTTTTCAAATCTCCCCCCAACTCCCAAGTGGCCTCCTCGGGAGTAAAGTGCTTCCATTGCACTTTTACCTAGGCGATGGCTCTGTTCCGAAGTGTTATTTCTCTCCTGTCTAGAATGCACAAAGGTTTCTCTTGGAACTCGCCTTCTGGTTCCACCTGCACCAAGTTCCAATCAATCATATGAGTAGTATCATGAACATAATTCTTTTAAAAATACATTATGAATTTTCAGATTTGCAGGAAGTGCAAGTTGGTATGCCATTGGTCCAATTCGAGCTAATATCTCGAAATGGCCACAAAACCTAAGTGCCATTTTGGAACAACTCCCTAGATTTAGTGAACTTCTTCTGGCTTTGACCTTTAAATAAACGTGGTCTCCCACCTGGAATTCTTGGTGTCTTATTTTCAGGTCTGCATAACTTTTATGTATGTCATGTGCTTCTTTTAAATTATGTTTTACTTTTCTTACCATACTTTCCATTTCCTGGAGCATTTTTGGTCCTACCATGAGTCTGTCAACTGGGTTATCCCAGCTAATTGGATTCATACACTTTCTATCGTTTAATACTTTGAAGGGGTTCATCTTAGTCAATGTTTGGTAACCATTGTTGTATGAAAATTCCACCAAGTGCAGGTATTCTTCCCACTTATTTCGTTTTGTCCTTACGTACATTCGTAGCATATGTTCCATGATTTGGTTTGTTTGTTCGGTCTGTCCGGATGATAACTTGTCTTGAATTTCAAGTTAGTATTTAACCCTGCAAACAATTCTTTCCAAAATGTAGATGTAAATTTTACGTCTCTATTCGAAATCACCATTTTAGGAATACCATGTAGTCTAAAAATTTATTTCATGAATATTTCATCGATGTTAATATCTTTAAAAGTAGAGTTTATAGGAATAAAGTGTGAAAACTTACTAAGCTTATCGATTACTACCATAATTGAATCATTCTATTTTTGTGTTCTAGGAAAACATGTAATAAAATCTAGTGATATAGTCTCCCATTTCCATTCTGACACAGGTAGAGGTTGCAACAGTCTGGCTAGATGCTGGTGTTAATATTTCACTTGTTGATAATATTGGCACTTATATAAGTATTATGATGTCTCTCCCTTCATATTAGGCCAGTAAAATAACTTCCTAAGTGTTGCTACCATTTTCTGGTATCCCAGATGACCATAATATGGTTTCTTGTGTACTTCGTCCAAAACTATTAACTTTAATTCAACAGAATCTAGTATGTATATTATGTTTTTAAATCATAGTAGACCATTTCTATCCAAACTCAGATTTGTTCTGTCTAAATTTTCTGTATTATTCCGTAAATATGCCACTGTTTTAGTGTAATTTTCATCATTATTACCTGCAACCCTTATCCTCTGCTCAAGATTGCTTGATGCCTTGCTAATGTTTAGTTCAAACAGCCCATGAATTCTTCTACTTAAAGCATCAGCCACCTTGTTTTCCTTACCCTTGATGTGTCTTACCTCAAAGTCGAATTTGTTCAAGAAGGCCAGCGATCGTGCTTGCCTTGCGTTAAGGTTTGGCTGACTAAACAAAAATTTCACCCCACTGTTATTAGTCAATAACAAAAAATTTCTTCCCATTATATAGTGTTGCCACATATTTAATGCATGGATGACAACTTCTAACTCTAAGTCATGAGTGACGTAGCTTCATTCGTGCTCCTTTAGTTTTTGGGACTCATAACAAATAATGTGCCCTTCCTGAGTTAGGACACCACCCAAACCTTCTTTACATGCATCCACACAGACTGTGAAGTCTTTGTCTAGATCTGTTACCTTTAAAATGGGCATGGTTGTTAACAATTCGTTTAGCTTATTAAAATTGTCCTGACATTTTTGTGACCAGTTAAACTTGGTTCCCTTCTTTTGTAAGGATGTGATAGCATATGCAATCTTGGAGAATCCCTCTATAAATCTGCGGTAATATCTAGTGATTCCCATGAATGACCGGATGTATGCTACATCCTTAGGGATCGGCCATTCCATGATGGCTCTTATTTTCTATGGATCGACCGCAATACTTTCTTCAGATATTACATGTCTTAGGTACTATATTTTATTCTAATAAAAGTCACACTTATCGAATTTAGCATACAGTTTTTGTTTTCTTAAATTTTGCATAACTATCCTTCGGTGTTCTTCGTGCTCTTATTTTGTTTTAGAATATACTAGGATATCATCAATAAATACCAAAACAAACTTATCCAAGTACTGATTGAAAATGATGTTCATTAAACACATAAATTTGGTTGGTGCGTTAGTGAGACCAAACGGTATAACGACAAATTCATAATGTCCATATCTCATTCTGAATGTTGTTTTACTTATGTCCTCGTCTTTTATCCTAACCTGGTGATAACCAGATCTTAAATCCAATTTAGAAAAGAAAAATTCCCCACATACTTGATCGAACAGATCATTGATCCTAGGTAAGGGGTACTTATTCTTAACAGTCGTTTTGTTTAACTGTTTGTAATCAATGCATAATCTCAGAGTTTCATCTTTATTTTTAACAAAAAGGAATGGTGCTCCCCATGGTGAAACAGTCGGTCTGATATATTCTTTGTCCAATAGTTCCTATAGTTGAAGTTTTAATTCTGTTAATTCCAGTAAACTCATTCGGTAGGGTGCCTTACATATAGGATTTGAAGCAGGCAGCAGGTCGATAGAGAAGTTTATCTCTCTCCTTGGGGTAAATTCAGGTATCTCATCAACAAACACATCTCTAAAATCATCCAAGATGACAAATACTTCTAAGCTAGGTTTATTTTCTTTTTCCAATAGATTTCTCACTTGGATGACTTAAATCTGACAACCTTTTCTCATGCACTTCTTAAATTCCATAGCTGAAATCTGCCTAAGTGGGACTGGTTTTTGCATATCTTGTATTGTCCTAACAGTGTCATTTTTGTCTTTATACTTGAGTGATTTTTCATAACAATATAAAACTTCTTTATGTCTTTCTAACCAGTCCATTCTGATAATTATGTCATAAGACCCTAACGGTAGAATATTCATATTTATTGTAATGTCCCTTTCCAAATAGGAGCTCCAGAGAGGAGGCTTAATGGTCTAAACTTCCCCATTAGACTATAACCAGGGCCAAAGAGGGGTAAACAGGGTTACTAGAGGTCACTCCAGTCACAGGTGTTATATTTGGAAAGTGGCATTGAGCCAAAAAGGGTTAAAAGTGTTTTTAAGTCATTATGAGCTAAAAATAGAAGTCAACAGTGAATTAGGGTTTCATCAGTGATTTAGGGTTTTGGAAGTCAACAGTGAATTAGGGTTTCAGCATGATTTAGGGTTTTGGAAAGCTATAAAGGAAGGGTCAGCGACCTAATTCATCATTATGTAGATTATGACTTTTCATTGAGGAGAAGAGGCGCATCTCAGGAGAGATAGTTCAGTGTATTCCAGGAGGAAGACACCAGTTGGCTGATTTCGGTGTTGAAAGACACACCTTAGTCACTGGGAAGATCATCCAGGTCTTCCATCATTCTTCATTGATTCCATAGTGCTCCCATATTCTAGGTATTATCTTTTAGTTTCTTATTTTTATTCCGGCTAAGATCCTTTTGTATTTTGATATAGCCAAGTGTTGTTATTTTATTCAGCGGCAGTTGCTTATTTGTATTCTGGCTAAGATCCTTTGTCTGTTGATCTAGTCTAGTATTTTCAGTTTATTCAGCCGCACTCGACCATTTTATAATCCATAGAGATATCATAATACAAACTTTGCAGTCCTTTGTCACGTTTATTATTTGTATGATCATTTATATGTTGTAAACCTTTGATCCTACACACACATTAGCAGTGTTTCCTAGAATAGCCAAGTCAAGAACATCACAGTGGTATCAGAGCTTTAGTCCTACCAGCCTGTGACTAAAGACAATGAGTGCAGAAGAATACCCAAAGGGTCGTGAACACGTAGGTGACAAATATGTCACTTACAATAGGCATCAGGAAAGAAGGCATAGGCATGATTTCCCCCCTTTTCCTCCTAGCTCAGAGGAAGAGGAAGAGGCACATAAAGAAGCAAAGAGAAGGGCAGAGCATGAGGTTGAGCACGAGGTAGAGAGGATGCTAGGATATAGATATGAGCGACCAGAGGGTAGTGGAAAGGCCCCCGTAGATCCAGAGGCATCTTTCATGCAAGTTATCAATGATATGTTAGCTAGTGAACGGACCATGTCTCAGTCCTTGTAACAGGTGGTTGATAGATTGGTTATAGTGGGAACCCCAGATACACAAGTCTCGCATGCAACACAGGGGAAATCGGGAGTAGGCAGTAGACCCCAGTCACCCTCTCGCACATACACCTCTGTGAGTAGGATTCCCAGACCCTTGCTTCCCAGTTTCCAGAGGGAACCCCCATTAGCAGCACCACCATTGATAAAATAGATGCCACCCACTCATGTTGACGACATTGCAGAGTATAGGAGGGAGTAAGCAGCATTGGGTCATGACTTCCATCAGGACATGACCTTATTCGAGTACGATGGACTCAGACTCAGGAACCACCCCAGAGAGCCGCAAAGGGGAGGACCACAACAGCAGCAGGGGAATAACCTCGATTTCATCTAAAAAGTTGGGAAACTCACCATCCCTTATTTCGACAGATCGTCCAAATACACCACCATAGATTGGGTATAGAAGCTAGACACGTATTACAAGCTCAACTAGAGCACCGAAACAGAGGCCATCAGTTTTGCGACCTTACACTTGGAGGGTGAGGCACACGAGTGGTGGTATCATGGACTGGTGACATTGGGTCATAATTGCATCACCTCCTATAGTGAGTTTACAGATAGGATCATGGACAGGTTTGATAGAAAGGACCCCGAGATACACTTCAGGGATCTAGCCCAGTTGAGAAAAATTGGCACAACAAAGGCGTTCATCACAAAGTTTCAGTGGGTAGCCATGGTAGTGACAGATATATCAGAGCCCATGTTGATCATTTTATTCATAGAAGGACTCATAGATCCTTTGAGAGGATGGGTGAAAGCATACAGGCCTCCCACTTTGCAGGATGACATCCTTCGCACTCGATATCTGGAAGACTCGGTGCCAAAGACTAAAACGTTCTACAAACCATTTGTGCCCCAGAGGGATCGAGACAGGAAGCCATTCCAGATAGAATGGAAGGGAAAGGAGAAGTTGGATGATGAGACTAGGTGAGAGATTATGAGGAAGAATCTTTGCTTCAGCTACAGAGATCCTTGGGTCCCAAGCCATAAGTGCATGGGCAAGGGAGAGATTCATTATATTGAGGTAGCAGCAGATAGCGTGGATAGTGAGGAGGAGGAGAAAGACAGTGGATCCACTATTTCAGAGGAGGATTTAGCACCAGTAGAGGAGTATCCTCCCCGTAGACCACCAACACCGGCAGGATCCCATCCTCCAGTAGTCCCACAACTGCCAGAACAGGATAATAGGAGGAAACTAGCAAAGGGAGGTGTCATAGCGACCCTTTCTAGTGTTCCCAGGTATGATACCCTCTATATCAAAGGGATTATTTAGGGTCAATGGGAAATCACCCGGATAGATGGTGGGGCCACCCACAACTTCATCGACGCTTCACTAGTATCGAGACGGGCACTTCAAACAAAGGAGTTTGAGGGGTTTGATGTTGCGGTAGCAGATGGCCACACAATGGAGTGTCTAGACAGAGTTCCAAAATTAGAGATGAAGTTAGGCAACTACATAGTGAGAGACACATTCTATTTGGTTTACCTATTGGACATAGATGTGGTGTTAGGATTTTAGTGGATGATTACCTTAGGAAAAATCACTACAAACTACCAAACGTTGGAAATGGGATTCAGAGATCAGGATGGGAAGAAGGTTGTTCTAAGAGGCATGTCGATGGGAGCACCTAGGATAGTTTCAGCCAAGAAGATGGAGAGGATATTTAGACATGGGGAGGTAGCATATTCCGCAGAATGATTGATCACTACTCAGAAGGATTCGGAAGGTCGACAACAATACCATACAGAGATCAAGAATTTATTGGGATGACATCAGCAACTCTTTGAGGCAATTCCACCAGGGAGACCACCTGACAAGGGGTTTGAGCACACCATTTAGTTGGAGGATGGGGGGAAACATATGATCACCCCCCCTATTGTCATCCTAGGAGTTTCAAGGATGATATAGAGACGACAATTAAGGAATTGTTGGCGATGGGACACATCAGACCGAGCAGCAACCCATTTTCTTCTTCAGTTGTCTTAGTTCTGAAGAAGGATGGCACCATGAGGATGTGCATTTATTACCGAGCCTTGAACAAGAAAACCATCAAGAATCGGTACCCTATCCCATTCATTGATGAGTTGATGGATGAACTGCATGGGGCAGTTTTCTTCTCAAAAATTGATCTATGCTCTGGATATCATCAGATCAGCATCCGACAGTAGGACATAGAGAAGATGGCATTTCGATGTCATGTTGGACACTTTGAGTTCCTGGTTATGCCATTTGGGCTAACCAATGCACCCACTACAATCCAGTCTTGCATGAACCATATATTCAGGGATCAATTAAGGAAATCAGTCTTGGTTTTCTTTGACAACATATTGATCTATAGCCGGTCATGAAAAGATCATATAGGGCACCTGAATGAGGCATTGAGCATCATGGAGGCACAGTCATTATATGCAAAATATTCCAAGTGCGATTTCGGTATGACAGAGCTTCTTTACTTAGGCCAAATCATTAGTGCACATGGGGTACAGGTGCACCAAGAGAATATTAGGGCCATTATAGATTGGTCGACGACCAAGAACGTGACAGAATTGAGGAGCTTCTTCGAGCTGTGCAGCTATTACAGGTGGTTCGTCTGGGATTTTTTTCAGCTTGGAGCATCGCTGACAGATCTTACCAAGCATGGGGCCTTCATATGGACCAAGAAATCACAGGAAGCATTTGATCACATGATGGAAGTCATAGGCACTTGTCCAATTTTGGCACTACCAGACTTCACCTTGCCATTTGTACTAGAGTGTGATGCATCTGGTGAAGGGATCGATGCAGTTTTGATGCAAGGAGGAAAACCCATTGTATTCGAGAGTCAAAATCTTAGTCAACCTGAGATTTTTTACTCCATTTATGACAAGGAAATGTTGGCAATCATGCATGCCTTGACCAAGTTCAAACAATATTTGGTGGGAAGCAAATTCGTGGTCAAGACCGATCACAATAGTTTGAAGTATTTCCTTGAGCAGAAGGACATCAGTGAGCACCAACAGAAATGGGTGACAAAGGTATAGGCATTCGAATTTGACATAGAGTATGTCAAGGGGAATAAGAACATTGTGGTCGATGCACTATCGAGGAGACTTGTGGCATGTTCTTTGATGGAGATTTCAGCAGATTGGAAATCCCACTTGTTAGTGGAATATTCCAAGAACAAGTTCGCTTGTGAGGTGATGGATGGGCAGATACAGGATGAATGGTATAGGGTCATTGAAGATATCATATTTTACAAGGATAGAGTCTACTTGGTGCCAGATTTAGGGCTTAAGAAGAAGATCCTTGTCGTAGTTCATGATTCACCTCTAGCAGGCCATCAAGGGTTTTTCAAAACCTACAGACAGATCAGAGAGAGGTTCTCATGGAAGTGCCTCAAACAAGATGTTATGAGACACATCAGTGAGTGTGTGACTTGCCAGCAGAACAAGTCAGAGCATGCTCTTCCAACAGAGTTACTTCAGCCACTCCCCATTCCAGAGCAGAAATGGGAGAGTATATCTATGAACTTCATCATAGGTCTACCCAAGGTCTAGGGTAAGGATTGTATCTATGTAGTGGTCAACAGATTGACCAAGTTTCCTCGCTTCTACACCATACCGACAAAGTACAGTGCAGTTCAGGTAGCTGAGAGTTTCTTCAGGGAGGTCTTCAAACTTCATGGGTTGCCGAAGAACATTGTTAGTGACAGGGATAGTCGGTTCATAGGGACATTTTGGAGAGAGTTGTTTCAGTTGGTGGGGACAGAGTTGACACCTAGCACCAGCTATCACCCTCAGACAGATGGGCAGACCGAGATTGTCAACAAGTGGATTGAAGAGTATTTGAGGAACTATGTAGGAGGACAACAGAGAACATGGGTAAAGTGGTTACATTTAGGAGAACATTGCTACAACACCACCTTCCACATGTCCATTGGTATGACACCCTTCTGAGCATTGTACGGATATGATGCTCCCCATTTGGTAGACTTGGTCTTCGGGGAGAGAAAATATCACAAGGAAAAGGATTGGATCATAGAGAGTCAGGAGATTCTCAAGTTGTTGAAAGAGAAACTGCAGACGGTGCAAAACCGACAGAAGATAAGTGCAGACAGGCACAGGATAGAGCACAACTTTGAGGTTGGATAGTTGGTTTTCTTGAGACTCCAACCCTACAAACAGTCATCTCTGAAGAAGAGTGGGGCTGAGAATCTCAAGCCCATATTTTATGGTCCTTACAAGATCATGCGTCGAGTACGTGAGGTTGATTACAAGCTATAGCTTCCAGAGGGGATCAAGATTCATAACGTGTTCCACATGTCTTGCCTTAAATAGGAAATGGGACAATTCATTAACACATCAGAAGATATTCCCCCATTGGATGAGGAGGGACAGTTAGAGTTAGTTCTAGAGGAGGTTTTGGAGTTTCGGGAGAGGAAAATGAGGAGCAGGGTCATCAGAGAGTGTTTGATCAGATGGAGAGGGCTTCCAGTAGAGGATGCTACTTGGGAGAGAGAGAAGGTGTTGCAGCACCCTGGACTGGTATTGCTTGAGGACAAGCAATTTCGGGAAGGGAGGACTGTAATGTCCCTTTCCAAATAGGATCTCCAGAGAGGAGGCTTAATGGTCTAAGCTGCCCCATTAGACTATAGCCAGGGTCAAAGAGGGGTAAACAGGGTTACTAGAGGTCACTCCAGTCACATGTGTTATATTCAGAAAGTGACATTGAGTTAAAAAGGGTTAAAATCACGTTTATGTCATTATGAGCTAAAAATAGAAGTCAACAGTGAATTCAGCGGTGATTTAGGGTTTTAGAAGTCAATAGTGAATTAGGGTTTCGGCATGATTTAGGGTTTTGGAAAGCTATAAAGGAAGGGTCAACGACCTAAATCATCATTATGCAGATTATGACTTGTCATTGAGGAGAAGAGGCGCATCTCAGGAGAGATAGTTCAGTGTATTCTAGGAGGAAGACACTAGTTGACTGATTTCGGTGTTGAAAGACACACCCTAGTCACCGAGAAGATCATCCAGGTCTTCCATCATTCCTCATTGATTCTGCAGTGCTCCCATATTATGGGTATTATCTTTTAGTTGCTTATTTGTATTCCGTCTAAGATCCTTTTGTCTTTTGATCTAGCCGAGTGTTTTTATTTTATTCAGTCACAGTTGCTTATTTGTATTCCGGCTAAGATCCTTTTTCTATTGATCTAGTCGAGTATTGTCATTCTATTCAGCCGCATTCAGCCATTTTGTAATCCACAAAGATATCATAATACAAACTTTGTAGTCCTTTGTCACGTTTATTATTTGTATGATCATTTATATGTTGTAAACCTTTGATCCGACACACACATTAGCAATGTTTCCTAGACTAGCCAAGTCAGGAACATTACATTTATCTTTGTGTTTTGACCACCTAAGCTTAACTCACAATCAGAAATAAAATCAGATACTTTTCTTTTTGTTCATGTTGCTAGTTGTACCAAACAAGATTTTTCATGTCTTTTTTTCTTAAGTTTATTTGAATCCACTACACCAAGAGTGATATATTTCAATGTAGCTCCTAGATCAATTAAAACAGAAATATGAGTATTGTTAATTTTACCTTCAATTTCCACTACGGTGGACCAGTGATCAGCTTGTCGACCATCCACGGCTGCATTGATCCAACGTAAGATTCTGCCCACATCTCCCATTGTAGAGGCTTCATGTAGGTTGTGAACTGTAGTCCTGGCTGCTGAAGTCAAATGTGGACAGTTCCTCCTTAAGTGAGGTTCTCCACATTCCCATCATTTTAACGATTCTTTCGGGTTGTCCCCAAACTTCTGTGTTCCCACATTAACTGTTTTACCACCTCCTTGAGTGTTCTGGTTGTTGGAGTGAAAATATTTCCTTGGAAAAATCTGTGTTGCATTCCGGAAAGGGGCTGGTTGATATCCCTTCTTCCACTGGTTCATTCGGTCTTGTTTCTTGTCCTTCCAAGCCTTAGGAATTTTTGACCGTTGTCTGTATTGTTCATAACACATTCCAGCCTTCCGGAAAACTTCACTTAAGGACTTGAGGTTGTCAAATTCAATTATGTCCTTATAGGATTGTGGTAAACAGCTTAGGAACTGCTGGATTTTTACTTTGTCCTCTTAGATATAAGGCACGAACCTTAATAATTCCTAGAATTTTTTTACTAGGTCATCCATAGCCATTTGACTGAGTCGTAACTCATAAAACGCTTTGGTTTTTATTTCATAGAAACTTTCAAATAAATATTGTTTCTTAAAGTATTTCTTAAAATCCGACCACTCCATCTGTTTTTCCTTTAGGCCCTTGGCCAACTTCAGGTCTTGGCACCATATGCTAGCTTTTCCTTTCAGATTATAGATGGCCATTCTGACCTTCATATTGTTGGAATAGTTGTATATATGGAAGTACTTCTTTATGTATAATAAACATGCTTCAGTCTCCTCCCTTATTCTAGATTCCCCGTCAAAGGTGGACGGTTTGATTTTCTTAAATTGTCCCTCAAGATGGTCCACATGTTTTGTTTTTCTTCCTGTTTTTGTTTTATCTTCTGCTGAAGGTGTACCTTTGGAAGAGTTGTCTCCATTTTCTCCTTTAGGACCAGAATTTTTGGAG
>JASDQU010736149.1:308699-318707 GCA_032191745.1 Picea mariana | reverse complement strand
ATATCGAGCATGTGTTATCCTCCTCGAGCTCATTAAATTAAAAAGAGGTACTCATCTATCTGGATGGGGGAAAAATTGAAAGGAGCAAGCCAAGCAGTCTCTTGAGAACACTATCCAGCATTTCGTAGAGTCGCCCTTGAACACGGCACTTTGTCATTTTACACATATCATAATCTGCTAAACCTCTGCACTGAGCCAATCCTTTGAGTTTCCTTTCACTCCTTTGAGTCACCTGACGCAAGTCACGGAACCCATTGCACATTTTTGGTCCATGTCATGTTCACTACCGTGCCCCAGTGTTCAAGGGAAGTATCCGCCTTGAGAGTCGGCCATCCCAAATATCTTGCCTCGAAACCTGTGTCATTCCATGTACTTTTGATCTACCAATTACACCTCTATGTCCGTTTCGTGTCGTTGATGGGGGATACATCAAGGCCCTCCCTTGACGAGTCTATTCCTGTCGAATCCAACACATTATCCAGGAATTAGGCTTAGAAACCATTCAGTACTTTGGGACCTGCATGCCTCAATGGCAAGCCTCCTCATGTTCGAAAGTGGGTTTACATCATTGACCCCTGATCGAATGATTCCACGAGTGTTCGACCTCAGCTCATCTATTCACATTCGTTGGAATGTACTAGGGTACCTTTGGAATCATCGACATTAATGGTGATCTCCCCCACACTTGTTAACGGTTTACCTCATTGACCGGTAATCAAGTGGTTTCTGCCATGTTCGACGCCAAGACATCCATCCACATGGTCAGATTCGTGCCATATTGGGATTGGTATGAAGACCCTGGGTTAAGCCATCACTTTGATATATGCTTCGCCCAGGTTGCAAAGGAGTTCTATTGGACAATGTCACATACATTGTTACATAGATCCACTTTGTATTGGTCGTGGCTATGTCTTATCATCTCGTAGATCCACTGTGTATTCTTCGTGGCTACGATCAGTTTGAGTCACTACGGTATAGATCCACATTGTATCTTTGGTGGCTATACTCTACTATCAATACAATTATGGATCCACAGTGTATTATATGGCGGCCATATCTTGCAAGTCTTGATCACCCAAGCATAGGTATGCCTGCCTTGGGTTTCGATATATGTCATGATATTTGTTGGATGTTTGTGTGCAGCTTCCGTCAGGTTCTCCGAGTCTATACCCTTGCTTGAATATCTACAAAGTACTTCAGTCATCAGTCTACATCTTCTGACTTCATACATTGGGGGGCATTCTGTTACACATCAAAATCACTCAACTGGATAAGTGTCGCATATTGCCTCTCACTTGTCGCAAGTGTCGCAACTCCCTTACAACTTGTCGCAAGTGTCGCAAGTTGGATATAGAGTGTCGTGAATATTGTTGAATCATGTTATCACAACGACGACACTAAAGAGGCACTTGAAACATCTTATATACTTGGTTTGAAGGAAGAAACTGGTTCACTGGAGTCAAACATCTCTTAACACCTAAGAGGGCTTCTAAATCAAGAGTTTGGAAGGGGAATGCTCCCCTAACACTGCCTGAGGAGCGTCGGCACCCTTATACCATGCCTCAGAAGCATTATAACGCTTATCCACCCCTTTGTAGAAGCGCTTCTCAGATTTGAAGCGCTGGCGCTTCCCTTGACTTGTTCAGGAGCGTTCTAATGCTCTGATGCCCCTTCTAAGGGAGCTCTCTCCATTATGGGTAAATTGTTAGCCCGGTGAGAAGAATAAGGGGAGAATCGTTCGATTTTAGGAGGCGGTTGAGCTCGAATTCTTGGTTTCATCAAAAGATCTCTGATCCAAGGAGGAGGTTATCAACTGGTTCTAAACATAACTCAAGTGGTTAGGCTCCTCCCAACCTATATAAGCAATCTCTATGGTGGTAAAAGAGGGGGGGAACTGAATATGTGAAACTTATGATCTTGGAGGAAACTTGCAGTCAGCCAAAGGCGAGCAATCATTGAAGCTGTTGTCATCCAAGTTGTGGATCGTTTAGGCAAGGGTTAGATGAAGAGGACTTGACGAAGCTGTTACATTCGCATCTACGATTGTAAGTATTGCTGTCGTTATTCTCATTAATATGACACGCTTGGCCTGTTTCTTTCTAGTTTGTGTCTGATGTTACATGAACTTATCATTCAGTGATAGATCTGTTTTCAAGCTAATGTCAATAGAGTAGGAAGTGGTTGTATCTCGTTTTTTCCACAGACCTCAGCGAGGAGCAAAGGATTGGAGCGCAACTCAGAGCATGCAGGGATAAACGTCGGTTAAGAGGTACTTCTGTTACTCTCCCTTCTCATGCATTAGGCTTAGATAGATTCGAAATAAATTTAGTGTCCATGATAAGCACTTTTCTGTCTAGGGTTAAGGTCAAGCCTTAGAGGTCGATCTACTTGTCCGCAGGAAGATTTTCCTACAACACAAGGNTTACATGAACTTATCATTCAGTGATAGATCTGTTTTCAAGCTAATGTCAATAGAGTAGGAAGTGGTTGTATCTCGTTTTGTCCACAGACCTCAGCGAGGAGCAAAGGATTGGAGCGCAACTCAGAGCATGCAGGGACAAACGTCGGTTAAGAGGTACTTCTGTTACTCTCCCTTCTCATGCATTAGGCTTAGATAGATTCGAAATAAATTCAGTGTCCATGATAAGCACTTTTCTGTCTAGGGTTAAGGTCAAGCCTTAGAGGTCGATCTACTTGTCCGCAGGAAGATTTTCCTACAACACAAGGCAGTTGGCAGGAGGGGCACCCAAAACCAAGCCGAGCTGGCAAGTGGAGCGCCCAACCAAGAAAACTGAAAGAGCTAGCGACAGAGGTGTGATGGGGAAAAAACTTGGGGTTTCCAGAGGCAACGCAAGGCGAGTGAAAGGTGGGGAACAAAAAATGATGGTAAGTTGTTGTTAGTGCAATTTAATGAGATGAAAAAGAAGTATAATGAATCAGTAAAGGAATTTGATACAATTTTTGAAAATTTACTCAAGCAAATTCCATATAACATTAGCCCAAAGGAGGGTGTTGTCCTTCTCCAATATACAAATCCCTTTGAAGGGTAATTCGGGTTTATGCTCAGGGACAAGTCTTCAAAAAAGTTTGAAAAGGTGGGTGGCCACCGATATCCAAATGGGTCAATCCTCCCTCCTTAGGAAGTAATGGTCTCCATTGCATTGAGTGCCCGATGGAGAGGGAAAATCGTTTGTTGAATATGCATCTTGGTGAGTTGGTTTCCTTGTTGGAGGCATCACGCTGCTTAGTTTGTGGCCACAGAACAATGGAAGCGCAATCGTCAGCCCGCCTGTCCAAGAACCCACAATCGAAAAAGTGGCTCATGAGCCCAGGACCGAGTTCGAGGAGCAGTTGTTGGTCTCGTATTGTAAGCAACTCTGTGAGATTAATATAAAGAAGCACTTTTTCCGTCCCGCCAAATGATGTCTTCAATGTTTATGATTTATTTATATTTTGTTATGATATCTAACCCATTAATCAATATATATAATGCATGTTTGTAGTTTCTTGTTTGTCTTTTTGTGAACGCGGGTTGGCCTTGGGAGGAGATATGCAGTAAAGAAATGACGAAGTGCAAAGGGATCAACATTGGACATGGGGTTTAAGGAAACATCTGTACTGATGCTGACGTCGACAGTACAGATGTTGACTCATCCCCTGCTGAGTGGGATAGGTTAACCAAACTTTGACTGCGAATATCTTTCGATCTGTAACTCTGTTTGACGATCTGTTTGCGTCGTTAGAAATCTTGCGATGCGCTCTTTAGGGGGGGCATTAATAGAGAAATTATATTATAATTTCTCTATTAATTCCATCCCCTCCCAACCTCTGAATCTCAATATATAAATGTAGATTGAAAATATAATCAATCTTATCATCTATAATTTTATTTATAAAAAAATATAAATACTAAAAATTAATATAGTGAATCCCAATATATAAGTGCAAGTGAATCCCAATATAATTTCTCTGTAATGACTGATTTCTTTCTAATGACATTGACTTCGATTGTGCTATGTGGCAGGACTCTTTGATGACGAGGTTAGACTAGAGTATTATTTTATTTTTCAGTTTTCTTAATTATTGTGTAATAAATCCAATGTGCTAAAACTCTCTAGTCAATTTGTCATCGTACAGTCCTACTTTAGAGTGATTAATAATATTCTCTTTTTCATATAATTTCAATTGCACTATTTTTATATGTTGGCAATGTGTATGTAAATCTTTGAGTATACAACCACCATGTAAGAAAGCATAGTTTTATTTATATTTATTATTTAAATACAAAAAATCTTATTTATTTTCTACAACATCATCTTACTCAAAACAATATTCATAATAACATGACTAGAATATAACAGTTACAAATTACTATTTAAATAAAATAAAAAATATCTATTTCCTGCAATTACAAGGTAATTTTACTAAAAAAAAATTCATAATAACATGACTTAAATATAATAGTTATAAATTACAATTTAAATAAAAAATTACTATCTAAACGTATTTATAATAACATGATTTAAATATAGTAGTTATAAATTGCTATGGGATAGGAAAGTTAAATAATTACAATTTAGTAAATAAATAGTTAATTTCTAAAAATATTTTTATAAATTATTAATTTGAAAAAAGATTTGTATATAATATTTACAACATGATATTATTTCTTTAAAAATGATAAATATGTAATTTTCAAAAACAATGAAAAAAAATATAAATTATAATCTTTTATAAAGAATTAAATCAATATTTAAAATGTTGTTGTTAGTTAAACTCAAAGTTGAAGCCTTCATAGTAACATAGGCCGTTGGGCTGAAGAAAGACATGGTACTTCACTTGCGACCATGGATCCACCACCACAATTGAAGGAGGAAAAAAATAATAAGATGATTAACTATGAATGGATTGCTTGTAGGGGCAACCCACTTTGTCCTAAGAATCCATGCAACTAATCTACTCAATTTGGAAATGAGGGGGATGGTGTGCTCTTGATCTTCAATTTTTGTTGACAACATAGGCAGAAGAAAGCCAGAGACTAAACGTAACCCATAATTATGGGAACTTAGAGTATTCATTGTATCTAAGTGTAATTATTCCATGGTTTCATCAATCTTTCTTTTTATATTAATATTTTTAAAATGTAATAAAAATATTACTTGTGAAATATTAATTAGAAATTATACAAACATATGATTTAAAATTTTGTGAACTATAATTGTGAAATATTTTGTAAATTATAATTGTAAAAGTAAGTAGAATGAACACTTTATGTTACTTGTGCAAGTCAATGTCAATGTAAGATAAACTTTTCATGGAGTGGCTAGGAAGAGGTATAAGGGTGAGTGACATTACACTCAACTATAAGCATTAAAAAATTCGCACTTGTAGCATTCTGCTATGTATATATATTAAAATATACTTCTATAATAGCATCATAATGGTATATGTTATTCCTAGTCTTGGATGTTCCATGAGATTATACAAACATACAAATAGATTTATAAAAATTCAATATAACATAGATGGATTTTCAATGTATTGCAATGCTCACTGCCATAATTCTAGGCATGGTTTTTTTTAACTTGGCATTTAAGATATACTTTATATAAATATTTCTTAGTTTTAGTCATGTGAAAGAAGAGAGATGTTTATTATTTTATGTGTTTTTCATGCAATTTTTTTACCTTTTTTTTTTTTTTATAGAAAATGATAAGTTTTCATGACAATAATCCTCATATTGGTATGAGTTGTATCAAAGTGTTTATTAATTAAGGTGTGAAGCCGGTAATCATTAATTGATTACTATTATTAACAAGTATTGATCATAAACAAATTAACATATGGTCAACTATTTCTTTATATATCATACTAAAGCATGGATATTCAAGGAAAAATGAATTGCACCTTTCAATATCTCAATTCTAGTGAATACTATTGTGATTAGCTCAATATATGTAAATTCAAAATTAAAAGAAAAATTAATTTTATCTCTCAACTTTATTGGTTGTTTCTGTTAAACAGTGACAACAAATTCCAAGAATAGAATTGAGATCCTATTATTCAGCATTGGTTGTAACTATTGAGACCAAGTTAGAATATTGATAGGATTGCATTTAATAATTAGTTCCCTGTGTAAATGTATATAAATTTATGTAAGCCCGTAGAGGTAGACAAGGAGTGTGAGTGAGATGTTGTAATCTTCATGATTTGAATAATAAGACAATCGATACCCCTGTGTAATGTTCCCCAAATTTACCAAATAAAAAAATAAAATCTTAGGGACATTAAATCTCTTTCTCTTCGAACAACTTATCTCGAAAGGCATACTATTATTATAAGTAGGTATTTATCATCACTATTTACTTTTTCAAGGTTTATGTTTCCGGTTATTGATACAAATTAACAAGGAAACCTACTAGTTATAAAAGAGAAGAAGGTTGGTAACATGTTTCTGTTAGAAGGAATAACCGAGTCAGATCATGCGACAGTGGTATCTGAGAATGACAATGATTATGTTCAACTGTGGAATCAATGATTAGTCCATATGAGTGAACAAGGACTTAAGGTATTTTCTGATCGCAAATTGCTTCCTAGTCTAAAGTCTTAAAAGTTAGATTTATGCAAGCATTGTATTTATGGAAAATAAAATAGGCAGAAATTTAAAACCATAAGACACACCAGTGAGAGAATCCTTGACTATATCCATTCTGATGTTTGGGGACCATTCCCTACTATTTCATATGGAGGATCATCATATTTTGTAACTTTTGTAGATTGTTACTTGTAACTTTTGGGACTATATCCATTCTGATGTTTGGGTCTATTTGTTGAAAAGTAAGGCTGGTGTATTTACATTTTTCAAACAGTTTAGAGATTTAGTGGAAAAGAGAATTGGTAGATCCATTAAATGTTTAAGAACTAATAATTGTGGTGAATTTACATCAATGGAGTTCAAGAATTATTGCAAGGAATTTGGGATCGATAGGAATAAAACTACTGCCTCTACTCCTCAACAAAACAGAGTTGGTGAATGCATGAACAAGACTCTTCTAGAGAGAGCAAGGAGTATGCTGAGTAATGCTAACTTGCAGCAGGAACTGTGGGCATAAGTTGTATATGGTGATGGTATTAAGGGGTACATGTTGTGGGATCCTACTGCCCACAATATCACCATTAACAGAGATGTAATATTTGACAAATCATCTCTCATCAAATCAAATGTAGATGTTCAAATGAAACAGGAAGAAGAACCAAAGTATCAGCAAATTTAGTTTGAAACTAATGAAGGTGAACATGAACAAGTTTCAGAAGATGTTCATGAAGAGTCTCCTACAACAGAGGAAGACATGGTTGATGATGACAGTCAATAGTGAGCCACAAACTTCCCTAAGGAGGTCTACACGGGTCAGAAATCCTCCAAGAAGGTATGATGATTTTGTTTCATCAGTTTCTTTAAGTACTAATGATGATGAACATTTGTGCTATCAGGAAGCTTTGAAGGGTTCTAACAGTGATAAATGGAAAGAAGTAATAAAGGATCAAATCCAGGCATTAGAGAGGAATGCTACCTGGGACCTGGTAGAACTTCCAATAGACAAACAAATTGTAGGTTGCAAGTGGGTCTACAAGATGAATAAGGGTGTTGATGATAAGGTGGAAAGGTACAAAGCAAGGCTGATTGCGAAAGGATATTATCAAGAAGAAGGTATTGACTTTCATGAGATTTTTTCATCAGTTGTAAAGACTGTTTCAATTCGAATTGTGTTAGCATTAGTTGCATTGCTTGATTTGGAGTTGGAGCAACTAGATGTTAATATTGCTTTCTTACATGGAGATTTGGATGAGGAAAATTACATGGAACAACCTAAAGGATTCATTTAGAATTGAAACAAGAAATTTGTTTGCAAGCTCAAGAAATCATTGTATGGTTTGAGGGAGTCGCCTAGACAATGGTACAAGAAATTTGACTCTTTCATGGTGAGCTAGAATTATAGAAGGAGTGAGTATGATCATTGTGTCTACTTTAAGAAATTGAATAATGGCATATTCATTATCTTAGTATTGTATGTTGATGATATGCGTTTAGCAAGAAAAATCGTAACTGAGATCAACAGGTTAAAGGATCAGATGGCCAGGACGTTCGATATGAAATATCTAGGAGCAGCAAGGCAGATTTTGGGCATGGAGATATTCAGAGACAGGAGGACTGGTAAGCTTTGGTTTTCACAACAGAAGTATGTTGAGAAGATACTTTTTAGGTTTG
Organism: Picea mariana; assembly: GCA_032191745.1. NCBI lineage: Eukaryota > Viridiplantae > Streptophyta > Pinopsida > Pinales > Pinaceae > Picea > Picea mariana. Next base: position 310,441 of record JASDQU010736149.1, on the reverse strand, counting down.
GTATGAACGATGTGAAACCAATATCAATCCCTTTGGATTCCCATTTTAATCTTTCTTCAAGTTTATGTCCTAGTACAAAAGAAGAAAAGGAATATATGTCTCGAATACCATATGCTAATGCAGTAGGAAGTCTAATATATGTGATGGTTAGTACAAGGCCAAACATTTCACATTCAGTTGGGGTTGTCACCAGGTATATGGAAAATCCAGGTAAAGAGCACTGGGCAGTAGTGAAATGGGTGCTTCGGTATCCGAGGGGCACAAGTGATTATTATATCACCTATAACAGTGGTTGTGAATCGATCTGTGGATATGTTGATTCTGATTTTGCAGGTGATTTGGACAAGAGAAGGTCGACTTCAGGGTATGTCTTTACTCTTGTAGGTGCAGCTATTAGTTGGACATCAAAGATATAGAAAATTGTTGATGTATCACTACAGAAGCAGAATATGTAGTTGCTTCACATGCTTGCAAAGAGGCAGTTTGGTTGAAAGTTGTTTTTGGTGAGTTTAGATAGATGCAGGACAAAATAAAGTTACTTTGTGATCTTCAAAGTGCTATTCACTTGGCCAAGAATCCATCCTACCACAATGTTAGGGTCCTAATCTGCACATAGGTAGAACAATATATTCGGATGTAATAAAGGTCAATATTAATAGGCCCTTGCAATAAAATAGAATAAGTTGAATGTAAGAAGACCTAATAGAAGCTTCTTCTTCTAGAAGGATCTTCTTCTAGATGCTTCTTTTGATAGACATATTTAGTATAAATAGGATTCGAGGGTATGAGAACCCTAGCTTGGAGATTATTGTAATAGAGCTCTGCTCAACTGGAGGTTTCCCCCTCGAAGAGGCTCGTGAACATTGCTCTCAGAATCAAAGTGTTATTTCTATTGTTATTTTTAGATTATTTCAGTGTTAGTGTGGTGATTATTATGGTTATATTGTTGTTATTCTGCCATTTCTAGCATTTTATTTCTAGTCTGCATACTTTTTATATCTGGTATATTACAAGTGGTATCAGAGCACTTTCCTTGGCAGAAATTGTGGGTAATTTTTTTTTCAAGGTAGAGACGTATTTCAATGTCTTTAATCCACATAGATCTGTCGTTACACGCATAAAATCGCGTTTGAGGGATTCATACATGCAGGAAATACAAGTGGTTCTTAAGTGCACATATGTTGACCACCCTTGTAACCCCTATTGGTACCCCTTCGAGTGGTAGCACATCAGAAAACACCTGTGTACGGATCATCCTAGATTTCCTGAATCCCTCTTTAGATAAACGGATCGGTCGCCTGACTTCTATAGTGCCACCGAGAACAACACTCAAGAAAATACTCTCTAGTACCTGGGTAGTCGGGTAGTACAGCTAAGGATATGGTCTATCCTCCTTAGTTAGTGCCCTGAGATATTGGGTCGAGTACTACTGTTGGACCCCGCATGTATATCAGAGAGCTCTAGCACAGGGAAAACCCTTGTTTGTAGAACCTTTGAATACCTAACCCTTTGGGATAGAAACATAAACAAATTAAAACAGACAATATCTATTACCGTGCAACTGTGTTTGGGTTTCCAAGTAAATATACATTTCTTTCTATTTAAGCATTTGGGCATTTCCTCTTTGCAGTATTCTTCATACTGGAGTATAACTCCGCAAGTGTAAAAAAAAAAAAAAAAGTCTGGAAATTTTTTCACCATTATTTGAGACCTATTCCATTGGATTCATCTCTTCTCCCTTA
>JASDQU010736149.1:228442-262028 GCA_032191745.1 Picea mariana | reverse complement strand
CGGCACCTTCTGTTGTTATCATGGACGTTGCAGCCAGAAGTCCGACGACCATCAAAACCTTGGCCATGGCCATTATCAATCTCTGGTTACAAGATACGTTGTCAACTAAGACGATTCAATGCGATACAAATAATTGGATGCTACTAGCTCTTGCTCCTGCTTCTGGCCACACCTGCCGATATTATATATATAAATGATCATATTCCTATTTGCTCATATCTTCTAGAACTCTGCTTGTTTGTTCAGATCTTCATTTATTAATTCTAACAACAAATCTTCTATAACTATGCTTGTTTGTTCATATTTTCATTTATTAATTCTAATAACAAAGAAGCCGAGTCAAATAAATACAACTTATTTCTATAACTATATCTTTATTTATTAATTATTATCTTCATTTATTAATTATAACAAATTATGATATATCTTTATTTAATAATTTTTTTTCATTTATTAAATATAACATATTAAGATAAAAACAAAATAACAAAATCAAAAATCAAATAAATACAATTTATTTGTATAACTATATTTTTTCACATCTTTATTTATTAATTCTAATTATAACCAATTAAAATATGAACAAACTAGAAAAATCAAATAAATACAAGTTATTTTTATCTTCTAGAACTATGCTCGTTTGTGCAGATCTTCATTTATTAATTCTAACAACAAATCTTCTAGAACTATGCTTGTTTGTTCATATTTTCATTTATTAATTCTAACAACAAACAAGCAGAGTCAAATAAATACAAGTTATTTGTATAACTATTTTTTATTCATATCTTTATTTATTAATTTTTATCTTCATTTATTAATTATAACAAATTATGATATATCTTTATTTAATAATTTATATTTTCATTTATTAAATATAACAAATTAAAATATGAACAAACTAACAAAATAAAAAATAAAATAAACACAAGTTATTTATACAACTATTTTTTTTCACATCTTTATTTATTAATTCTAATTATAACCAATTAAGATATGAACAAACTAGAAAAATCAAATAAATACAAGTTATTTGTATAAATATTTTTTTTCACATCTTCAATTATTAATATTAACAAAAATACTAACACACTCAATAAGTACAAGTTATTTGCATAACCACTTCTCTTCTCATTTAGCAAAATTTGTTTACTTCATGATGAGTTAACATTTAGTCCTTAATCACTACCATCATCAATAAAATCAAATGCATATCTTTACATTTATTTTTATAATAAAATAAATAAAATATATTATAAGTTAAATTTTACAAATACTTAATAATAAGTAAATAAAATATAACTATTATAAATGCATATATCTTTACATTTATTTGTGCAAGAAAAATTGTTATATATATTTATATATTCAAATTAACATTTATTTGAAAAAGTGTGTGAGACCAATAGGGTTTTTCTTAGGGTTTTTTTTATGTTTCTTGCAAGATCGAATAGCCTTTTTTCTTTATTTCCAATGAATTAACACACGAAAGCGGATCTTACTCAATCCATGCTGGCACTTGAAGGGGGGTGCAAACCCCTCCTACTATGACGCGACTGCGACAAAGTGAGAGGGAGGAATAAATTGAGCTTCTGCCTCACCTCAAAGCCAAAACCTCTTTTGATGGTTCAAACAAAGGAAAAACCATGGATATTGACCCTGATTCTTCCCATCCGAAAGAGGCTCGAATCTGGGAACCAAGAAAGTTTCTTCCACAAGCGTTCACGGCCCCATGATATAGAGTTAACACTATATGGATCATTTATAATACACAGTATATAAGGGATCACACCTTGATCATTAAATTCCTTGGATTGTGGCCATCTAAGAAGGACCTAAGAAGGACCTGATGAAATGGATTCACCACTAGTGGAAACCAAAAGGCCACTACGAGCTTCAATTAGGGTAAAAGGGCTTCTTCATAGTAATCTTTTTCAATCTTGAAGACAGAAAGATAATTTTTTATGGAGGGGCATATTTCTTCAACTCAACTGTCTTATTATTAAGATATTGGACACAATGGTTCAAGCCCGAAAAGGAGGATTTATCCCACTCACCAGTATAGATCCGTCTATATTCGCTCCCTCAAGAATTCTGGCTAGAAGAAATCTTAGCAAGGATTGGAAATACCATGGGAATCTACGTCAAAGCCTCCAAGGATATATATGAATGATCATATTCCTATTTGCACATATCTTCTAGAACTTTGTTTGTTTGTTCAAATCTTGATTTATTAATTCTACCAACAATTTTTTTAGAACTTTGCTTGTTTGTTGCGTCTAAAGGATTACACATATTGACAATGGGAACATTTAATAGCTTTTAGTGCTTAATCAGTTTTGGATGGACACTATTAAATATTGATGGAATCTTCTTAGTCGTCCCAGTAAATCAATGGTTGTGATTTCAACTACTAACTTCCTCACTATTATAAGGGCATTTGTTTACATGCTTATTTTTTTACTTTTACTTGACAACCTAAACCTTTAGGCGTTCACTGGCCACTAGTTTGAGGCTGTGCTAGTTCATATTTTCATTTATTAATTCTAACAACAAACAAGAAGAGTCAAATAAATACAAGTTATTTCTGTAACTATTTTTTATTCATATTTGTATAACTATTTTTTTTCACATCTTCATTTATTTTTTATTCACATCTTTATTTATTAATTCTAAGTCTAACCAATTAAGATATGAAAGACTAGCCCGAAGGGGTGTAGATCGATTGGGAAGTTCCATGTAAATGAAGGAAATGTAAAAAATGAGGTCTCAAGTTCGATTCTCACCCTGATTTATCCAAAATAAATACAAGTTATTTGTATAACCATTTTTTCACATCTTCATTTATTAATATTAACAAAGATACTAACACACTCAATAACTACAAGTTATTTGTATAACCACTTTTCTTCTCATTTAAAAAAAATTGTTTACTTCATGATGAGTTAACATTCATTCCTTAACCACCACCATCATCAATAAAATATATTATAAGTTAAATTTTACAAATACTTAATAATAAATAAATAAAGTATAACTATTATAAATGGGCATATCTTTACATTTATTTGTGCAAGAAAATTTGTTATATATATTTATATATTCAAATTAACATTTATTTGAAAAAGTGTGTGAGACCAATAGGGTTTCTATATGTTTCTTGCAAGATCGAATAATATTTTTTCTTTACTTCCAACGAATTAACACACGAAAGAGGATCTTACTCAATCCATGGTGGAACTTGAAGGAGGATGCAAACCTTTCCTACTGTGACGCGAGTGCGAGAAAGTTAGGGGGAGGAATAAATTGAGCTTCTACCTCACCTCAAATCCACAACCTCTTTTGATGGATCAAACAAAGGAAAAACCATGGATATTGACCCTGATTCCTCCCATCCGAAAGAGGCTCGGATCTGGGAACCAATAAATTGTCTTCTGCAAGTGTTCATGGCCCCATGATATAGATTTAACACTATTTGGATAATATATAATACACAATATATAAGGGATCATGTCGTGATCGTTAAATTCCTTGGATTGTGACCATCTGAGAAGGACATGATGAAATGGATCCACCACTGGTGGAAACCAAAAGGCCACTATGAGCTTCAATTAGGGTGAAAGAGCTTCATCATAGTAATCTTATTGAATCTTGAAGACAAAGAGATAATTTTTTATGGAGGGCCATATTTCTTCACCTCGACTGTCTTATTCTTAAGATATTGGACAGAGTGGTTCAACCTCAAAAAGGAGGATTTATCCCACTCACCAATATGGATCCGTCTATAATCGCTCCCTCAAGAATTCTTGCGGGAAGAAATCTTAGCAGGGATCGGAAATACCCTGGGAATCTACATCAAAGACTCCAAGGAAACCAAACAAAGAATGTATACCTCTTATTCTAGATTATGTGTATATCTCAACATTTCTAAAATGCTACCAGGCTTAATAGATATGGAATATCAAGACGAAGAATTGACCCAGACAATTGATGATGAACACATCCTATTCAGATGCCACAAATTCCATGAGCATGGACACTTGTTCAGGGACTGTCCTCTTAAAAATATATCCAAACATGATCCAGAAACCAATGAGAAGATGAAGGATGGATTTGTGACAACACCAACAAGACACAAACATGGTATAAGGAATCAAGCATTGAATACTTAGGAAAAAATCCCAAGCACCAACAATTCCTTTGAACTTCTTAATCAACTGTCGGATGATACTCATAAAGCCCATGTCCCACAAGGAAATCAATCTACAAAAGCCACAACAAGTACTCCAGAAGGACCAGTATTAGAAAAAATGAATCATAGAGCAAAAATCACACATGGAGCAGGTCATCCACCCATTCAGGAGGGATGGGACATGGAAATAGAACTGGATGAGGAGGAATTAGTAGGGGTAGACCTATTTAACCTAGAAAAGGCTTATCAACAAAAGGAGTTGTACACCATACCTCCGAACCAGCTCAAAAAAGTACACAAGGTCTATTTGACCTCCACAATAGGAGAAACATCCAGGGCCAACAAAGGTTTGGGTACCCATCGATACCCCCTTAAATACACTCTTAAAAAATATAAATATGAGAAGAAACGAGGTTGCAAGTCCACTCAACAACTCATCTAAGAGGTAGGTAACTTCATGGTTAACTCTGGTAAGATCCAATTGATTTTTGATAGTTTCCCGCCCCTCCCCACACCTTCTTCCTCATGAATATCATCTTATGGAATATCATAGGCTTGAATGGGAGAACAAATCATAGGCTTATCCAATATCGTATAATAGAAGAGAATCTAGATATACTACTCCTTCAAGAAATCAAATGTTCAGGCTCATATATGGATCGTATTCCCACCCAATGCTATAAACAAGCTAACATCACTTACAAAAAAATATAGAGGGACCATTGGTGGACTAGCCAATCTATGGAATCCAACCACATTAATTTTAGATGGCTTCTTCACCACTAGATGGATAGTCTCAATAGACTATAGAGAAATAGGGTCGGACAAAGAGGGGACAATCACCAATGTTTATGGTCCCCAACTCCAATCAGATAAGCATAGATTTTTTACAAATTCTGAGAGGATTAATAAACATCATCGAAAGACGTTCTTGCGTTCTTGGAGGGGATTTCAACATGATCATCTCAATTGAAGATAAAAGAGGGGTATCCCCAGGTTAGAACATTATTCTAAGGAATTCACATAAACCATTGGAGATATGGGTATAATAGACATAGAAAACATCAATGGTGAATTCACATGGTCTAATAGGAGGTTAGTGTCCCAACACGTAGCTTGTAGGTTGGATCGCTTCCTAGTTTCAAAAACATTGATGATGGATGGAATCTCTATGGAAACTAGCATCCTAGTAATATTTGTCTTTGATCACTGTATTTTTATTCTCTGGATGGAGATTGCATGTTCACCCAAGAAAAATACTTTTCTCTTTGAGAAATTTTGGCTTACTCAACCCGAATTTCAAGAGCATCCCCATCAATGGTGGGAGGAGGAAACCATTTTGCATGGTTCACTAATGTATCATTTTCAACAAGAGTTGAAAAACTTCAAGATGCACTTGAATCTCTCGAACAAAACCACCTTTGGGAAAATCTTCCAACCCCAACGGGTTCTAGAATAGAAATGAAATGAATTCAAGAAGAAATTATTCATCAAGGGCTTATGAAACAACTAGAGGAAGAGGAAGGAAGTATTAAACAATAACTTGAAGACCGATATGCTAAATAGGAAATACTTTGGCATAAATACCAAGTAGAGTCGTTGAAGGAAGGGAAAAAAATACCAAATTCTTCCACAAAATAATGATCCAAGGAAGACATATTGATATAATCATGAACTTGGAAGATGTGCAGGGCCAGATCCTAACCACTCATTTTGATATAGAACATGAAATGGTCAGATACTATCAATACATCCTCACATATCCCCAAGATGACCAATCTTAAGCAATTGAGAATATCACTTGACATATCCCCTCTCTCATCACCCTAGAACAAAACATGACCCTCCTAAGACCATTCAAAATCGATGAGGTCGATCAAGCAATAAAATACATGTTGATTGGGAAATATCTAGGACCGGATGGATTTACCACAAACTTATTCCACTATTGTTGGTTCTTGGTTAGGGAGGAGGTGTGGCATATCATTGAAGATTCTAGATGATCAGGGAAAGCCCTTCCATCACTCAACGTTACCTTCATCACCCTTATTCCTAATGAGGATCAGTTCACTCTTCCCAATTAGTTCAGACCTATCGCGCTTTGCAATGTTATCTACAAGATTTTTACTAAGGTAGTCACTCTCATACTCAAATCAATCCTTCCTCACATCATTTCTCATGATAAATCTGGTTATGTAGAGGGACGCCAAATTATGGATAACATATTTTTGGATCATGAAGTGGTTCATTCTTGAAAACAACTAGCACAATGGGAATGCTAATAAAAATGGACCTGTCCAAATCCTTTGATACACTCAGTTGGCAGTGCATGTACTCCCTCCTCCTCGCTTTTGGTTTCAGTTGGAATTGGGTAAGTTGGATCCTCAATCTAACCTCGTCATCTTTCTTCTCTATTTTGATGAATGGGGTCCCTTCTCGTATTTTATTGTCCTCCAGACCTCTCTCCCCTTTCCTCTTTATAATCACAACGAAAGGGTTAAGTCATTACATCAAGGTTGCAATGGAAAAAGGATCCCTTTGGGGGATTCCACTCGATGGATTGAACCCTTCCATTACACATAGCCATTTTTTTATGACACCATGATGATGGGATCTCCCACTTTCTGGGAAGCTAGGTGAATCTAAAAAAATCTCAATGAATTCAGTGAGGCCTAGGGAACGTCTATCAATTATGATGGATATCATATCTTCTTCTTCAATACCCCCACAACCATCTAATCCCATATAGTTTGAATCATCGGCTTCAATGGGGGTTCCCTTCTATACAAGTATGTCAGAGTCCCTCTCATTGAAAATTCACTCAGTAATAGCTCTTGGGAAGGCCTTCTAACATCCTTGGAGAAGAGGTTAAGCTCTTGGACTTTTAGAACCCTCAATTTGGCCAACCATCTAGTCCTTTTTGATTCGGTCTTAGAAGCCATCCCTTTGTACATACTTTGTGCTCTAATCGTCCAGACTTCTGTTATCAATACCATCAAAAGAACACAATGAAATTTCATTTGGCAAGGCACAAAGGAAAGATGCAAGTGGGCCTTGGTCAATTGGAAAGAGATATGCAAACAAAAACATGCAGGGGGATTGGGATTAAGGGATTCCCAAACCATCACCTAAGTTTTGGGGGAAAAAATTTGGTGGAGGTGGCTCAAGAACCCCACTGAAATCTGGGCGAGACTATGGAAACAAAAGTATGCCTATACAGTGCAAGAAGACTAGTTGATTAGATGGAATGAAAACCACAATGGCTCTCTTATCTGGAACACAAAAAAATGTAATAGATCCCTTGTTCAGGACCATGATTTTTGGGAAATAGGTAATGGCATCACATCCGTATTCTGGATGGAATCTTGGAAACAACTTCCACCCCTCGACCAATAGCAGTCGCATGAAAATTTCCATCCACACACCACCAGGGCAGGGCTAGAAGTAGTTGCTTACTTTTGGGTTCTCGAAGGCCAACACAATACCTGGCAGCGATGGAAAACTACAGAAGCAGAATTGGGTTATCCAAATCAACCGACCTTGAAAAAATGGCAAAAATAGGTCAATATGTGCATAATCAAAGTCAAACATGGACTAAATATATTACATTGGGGACACACGCCCAAAGACACTTTCATAATTAAGGAGGCATATGGCCTGAAATCCAACTTCTCTACGCTACCTAAATCCCACATGTAGAGAAATATCTGGGATTCTAAGATATGTCCAAACATCAACACCTTCCTTTGGCTTATTGGGCATAACAACATCCGCACTTGGGACAATCTGATTAAAAGAGGCTTCATAGGTCCTTCCATCTATCACCTATGTTTGGAATCAGAGGAAACTCAATAACATCTTCTAAATCAATGCTCCTTTAGTTCCCTCATTTGGGACCAAGTAGTCTATGTGATGTGCACATCTGACCATAACAAGGAAGGATTTGTTAATACTATTATTGGTTGGAGGCTCTGAGCCTTTAATAATCAAATTATCAAATGTATTTGGCATCTTCTCCCTGGAGTCATCCTATAGAAAATATTGAAGGATTGAAATCGTAGAATATTCACCTCCACGAAGCAAACTTGGACTGAAGTTCGGCTCCACATCAAGAAAAATATCACCGAGACCATTCTGGCCAACACCTGGACTATAAAGGATCTATCTTGTGACCCTAGTGTGAAGTTAATCCTCCAAGGATGGAACCTTCAAATTACCCCCTTCGTCCCTCAAGTAAATGGGTGCTCCAACCATAAACATAGCCCCAATCAATGGGCTTTCCCCCCGTGAGGCTTCATCAAGATAAATTTTGATGGAGCATCCAAATGGAACCCTGGTTGAGTTGGCTTTTGTTTCATTCTCATGGATGAGAAAGGGTCAATTCTTCACATCTCAATAGGTAGTCTCGGGTATGATTCGAATAGCGCAATAGATCTTTGGGCCTTTATCAAAGGTCTCACCCTCTCCCAACATCATGGATATCACCAAATTTTGGTAGAAGGGGACTCCCATATATTTATCCATATGTTACCTAATCTCCTCAATAGAGGACTTAGGAAAATATGCCCCCTCTCCCCTTTGTTGTATATTTTGATGGCTAAAGCATTGAGTGGGAAGTTATCTATTACTAAAAACAAAATTGTTGATAACCTAGTTTTCTTAATATTTTTTGGAAATTAAATTAAAGATTTATTTATTTTAATTAGTTGATTTATTTGATTTGATGCTCTATGAGATACTTATGAGATAAAATTATATGTGATTTGCATTTTTAATTTAATTATTTTCTTTCAATTTTTTTTTGCCAATCAAATTATCTTTCTAATTTATTTAGTCATATTATTTAGATATAATTAGTTTTCATTTTATAATTACATTATTTGAATTTTGTGGATAATGATATATACCATTTCACTAAGAAAAATCCTTAATATTGGAACACCTAATTCCCTAGAATTATGGAAATTATTGACCAAGAAATATTGAATTTTATTTTCATGTAATTTTCAATAAAATAAAATGAAAAAAAACTTAATTTACAATATAAAAAATGACATATTATAAATTACTATAAAAATATCATTATAAATTCATCTTTAATCTAGATAAGAAAAAGTTTTTGCTCATTTTTAGTCTTACTTAATTCTGAATAAATTTCTAATTAAAATGGATAGATATCAATTTATGATGGGAAATAATCCAATTTTCACTTACACTTATATATGGGATTCACTATATTAATTTTTATTATTTATATTTTTTCTAAATAAAATTATAGATTACAAGATTGGTTATATTTTCAATCTATACTTATATATTAAGATTGACTACATCAATTTTAGTATTTAGATTTCTTCTAAAGAAATTTATAGATTATTGTGAAATCTTAATGAACAAACTCTTAACAAATATATTTTAAATTATTTATTTAAAATGATAAATATATACTAATCTGTACTTAATTATATTTTCATTATACACTTTTATTCTACATTGAAATGGATTATTGATATCCATACTATTATTTATTTTATCTTGGTAAATATATACTAATCTGTACTTCATTATATTTTCATTATACACTTTTATTCTACATTGAAATGGATTGTTGATATCCATTCTATTATTTATTTTATCTTGGTAAATATATATTAATCTGTACTTAATTATATTTTTATTATACTTTTTTATTCTACATTGAAATGGATTATTAATATCCATTCTATTATTTATTTTATTTTTTACATTAATTTTTTTTTTTTAAATATAAAATTATTGTGACAACTTAATAAAAATCACCTTTAAGTAACTCTAATAATAAAAAAAAGTGCCCCTTCTATTATGTATTTCTATTATGTATTAAGCTCTCTGATTTATCTTGCACATCTAAACGTAGTAATAAAAGTTCACTCTAACATTCCCCACGTCATTACATAAAGAGCGAATGGTTTTTGTTTCCACGAGAGCGGTGGAATGTTTGTTGAGGGCTTTTATTAATTCAATAAAGTTAAATAACACCAATGTTGTCAATGGAAATTTTTTTAGATTTTTTTTGGTAACTGTGTTAGTAAAGGCTTTACTGGAAAGATGATAATTTTTTAATAATGTTAGGAATTTTTATTTTTTTTTAGATTTTTTTGGTAACTGTGTTAGTAAAGGCTTTACTGGAAAGATGATACATTTTTTTAATAATGTTAGGATTTTTTTTTAATCATGGTACATTGATATTGTCATGTATACGATTAAAGTTAATCAATATAATTTTTTTGTATATTTAGATTGGAGAAATCTGTAAGTGGACACAATATCACTCATGAAACTCAGTGTGAAATCTTTTTGGTTATCACTATAACTACTTGTTTTTATACATAATACATTGAGAAGCATCAAAATGATGTGAGCAAGCTAAATAAAGTGAATTGAGATTAAAATAATTAATTTAAGCAAGAAAAGTAAAACAATAAAACAATTTAAAATCAATTTTTTTTTTAATTTTGAATTTACATATATTGAACTAATCTTAATAATCAATTTTTCTTTTAATTTTAAATTTACATATATTGAATTAATCTCAATAGTATTCACCTGAATTGAAACATCGAAAGGTGCAATTCATTTTTCCTTGAATATCCATACTTTAGTATGATATTATGAAACATATGTTAATTTGTTTATGATCAATAAATTAATAATAGTAATCAGTTAATGATTACCAGCTTTACACCTTAATTAATAAACACTGTATTGAAATGTGCAATTCATTTTTTCTTGAATATCCATGCTTTAGTATGATATTATGAAACATATGTTAATTTGTTTATGATCAATAAATTAATAATAGTAATCAGTTAATGATTACCAGCTTTACACCTTAATTAATAAACACTGTGATACAACTCATACCAAGATGCGGATTATTGTCATGAAAACTTATCATTTTCTAAAAAAAAATAAAAAATAAAATAAAAAAATTGCATGAAAAACACATAGAATAATAAACATCTCTCTTCTTTCACACGACTAAAACTAAGAAATATTTATATAAAGTATATCTTGAATGCCAAGTTAAAAAAAAACCATGCCTAGAATTATGGCAGTGAGAATTGCAATACATTGAAAATCTATCTATGCTATATTGAATTCTTATAAAACTATTTATATGTTTCAGCATGAAATTGGAGTTATAAATCTTCGGTATAATCTTATGAAGCATCCAAGACTAGGAATAACATATACCATTCTTCTTATGATGCTATTATAGAAGTATCTTTTAATATATATATATATATACATAACATAATTCTACAACTGCAATTTTTTTTAATGCTTATAATTGAGTATAATGTCACTCACCCTTATAACTCTTCCTAGCCATTCCATAAAGAGTTTAGCTTACAGTGATATTGACTTGCACAAGTAAAATAAAGTATTCATTGTACCTGCTTTTACAATTATTCATTGTACCTGCTTTTACAATTATTCATTGTACCTACTTTTACAATTATAATTTACAGAATATTTAACAATTATAGTTCACAAAATGTTATATCATATGTTTGTATAATTTCTAATTAATATTTCACAAGCAATATTTTAATTATATTTAAAAAAATATTAATATAATAAGAAAGTTTGATGAAACCATGGAATCGAATCATTACAATTAGATACAATGAATGCTCTAAATTTCCATAATTATGGGTTCTCTAGTTTTCTTAGGCCTATGTTCTCAACAAAAATTAAAGATGAAGAGCACAACATCCCTCCTCATTTCCAAACTGAGTAGATTAGTAGCAAGGATTCTTAGGACAAAGTGGGTTTCCCCTACAAGCTATCTGTTCATAGTTAATCATCTTATTATTGTTTTCCTCCTTCAATTGTGGTGGTCCATCCATGGTCTCAAGAGAAGTACAATGTTTTTCTTGAGCCCAACTACCTATGTTACTATGGAGGTTTCAACTTTGAGTTTAACTAACATCAACATTTTAAATATTAATTTAATTCTTTATAAGAGATTATAATTTATATTTTTTTTCAACATTTTAAATATTAATTTAATTCTTTATAAGAGATTATAATTTATATTTTTTTTCTTTGTTTTTGAAAATTACATATTTATAATTTTTAAAGAAATAATATCATTAATTTAATTCTTTATAAGAGATTATAATTTATATTTTTTTTCTTTGTTTTGAAAATTACATATTTATAATTTTTAAAGAAATAATATCATGTTGTAAATATAATATAAAAATCTTTTTGAAAATTAATAATTTATAAAAATCTTTTTAGAAATTCATCATTTATTAAATTGTAATTATTTAACTATCCTATTCCATAGCAATTCATAACTGCTATATTTAACTATCTTATTCCAAAATTACATATTTATGATTTTTAAAGAAATAATATCATGTTGTAAATATAATATAAAAATCTTTTTGAAAATTAATAATTTATAAAAAAAAAAATTAGAAATTAATCATTTATTAAATTGTAATTATTTAACTATCCTATTCCATAGCAATTTATAACTGCTATATTTAACTATCCTATTGTATAACCACTTATCTTCTCATTTAGCAAAATTTGTTTACTTCATAATTTATAACTGCTATATTTAACTATCCTATTGTATAACCACTTATCTTCTCATTTAGCAAAATTTGTTTACTTCATGATGAGTTAACATTGAGTCCTTAATCACTACCATCATCAATAAAATCAAATACATATCTTTACATTTATTTTTATAATAAAATATATTATAAGTTAAATTTTACAAATACTTAATAATAAGTAAATAAAGTATAATTATTATAAATACACATATCTTTACATTTATTTGTGCAATAAAATTTGTTATATATCTTTATATATTCAAATTAACATTTATTTGAAAAAGTGTGTGAGACCAATAGGGTTTCTCTTAGGGTTTTTCTATGTTTCTTGCAAGATCGAATAGCCTTTTTTCTTTACTTCCAACGTATTAACACACGAAAGAAGATCTTACTCAATCCATGGAGGCACCTGAAGAGGGGTGCAAACCCCTCCTACTTTGACGTGATTGCGACAAAGTCAGGGGGAGGAATAGGTTGAGATTTTGCCTCACCTCAAAGCCACAACCTATTTTGATGGATCAAACAAAGGAAAAACCATGGATATTGACCTCGATTCCTCCCATCCGAAAGAGGCTCGGATCCGGGAACCAAGAAAGTGTCTTCTGCAAGTGTTCACGGCCACATGATATAGAGTCAACACTATTTGGATCATATATAACACACATTGTATAAGGGATCACACCTTGATCGTTAAATTTCTTGGATTGTGGCCATATTAGAAGGACTTGATGAAATGGATTCACCACTAGTGGAAACAAAACGCCACTACGAGCTTCAATTAGCATCAAAGGGCTTCTTCATAGTAATCTTTTTCAATCTTGAAGACAAAGAGATAATTTTTTATGGAGGGCCATATTTCTTCAACTTAACTATCTTATTCTTAAGATATTGGACAGAGTGGTTCAGCCCTAAAAAGGAGAATTTATACCACTCACCAGTATCGATTCATCTATATTCGCTACCTTAAGAATTCTAGCTGGAAGAAATCTTAGAAGGGATTGGAAATACCCTGGGAATCTATGCCAAAGCCTCCAAGGAAACCAAACAAAGAAGGTATACCTCTTATGCTAGAGTCTGTGTATATCTCAACATTTTTGAACCACTACCAGGCTCAATAGATATGGAATATCAAGACGAATAATTGAGCCAAAAAATTGATGATGAACACATCCCATTCAGATGTCGCAAATTCCATGAGCATGGACACTTGTTCAGGGAATGTGCTCTTAATAATGTAGCCAAGCATGATCTAGGAACCAATGAGAAGATGAAGAATGGATTTTTGACAACACCAACAATACACAAGCAAGGTATAAGGAAACAAACATCCAATACTTAGGCAAAAATCCCAAGAACCAACAATTCCTTTTAACTTCTTAATCAACTGTCGGATGATATTCATGAAGCCCAATTCCCATAAGGAAATCAATCGGAAAAATCCACAACAAGTACTCCAAAAGGACCAGTATTGGAACAAATCAAACCTAGAACAAAAATCACACATGGCGCAGGTGATCCACCCATTGAGGAGGGATGGGACATGGAAATAGAACTGGATGAGGGAAAGTTAGTAGGGGTAGACCTAGTTAACCTGGAAAAGGCCTATCAACAAAAGGAGTTGTAAACCATACCTACAAACCAGCTCAAAAAAGTACACAAGTTCTATTTGACCTCCACAACAGGAGCATTAGCCAGGGCCAACAAAAGTCTGGGTATCCATCGAGACCCCCTTAAAGACACTCATACAAAATATAAATATGAGAATAAACGAGGTTGCAAGTACACTCAAAAACTCATCTAGGAGGTAGGTAAATTCATGCTTAACTAGGAGGTAGGTAATCCAATTGATTTATGATAGTTTCCCGCCCCTCCCCAAACCTTTTTCCTCATGAAGATCATCTAATGGAATATCATATGCTTGAATGGGAGAAGCAAGTAGAGGCTTCTTCAATATCATATAATAGAAGAGAATCTCGATATACTACTCCTTCAAGAAACCAAATATTCAGGCTCAGAGATGGATCGTATTCTCACCAAATGCTAGAAACAAGCTAACATCACTTACAAAAAATCTAGAGGAACCATGGGTGGACTAGCCATCCTGTGGAACCCAAACACATTTATTTTATATGGCTTCTTCAATACTAAATGGATAGTCTCAACAGACTATAAAGAAATAAGGTTGGACGAAGAGGGGAGAATCACCAATTTATATGGTCCCCAACTCCAATCAGATACGCATAGCTTTTTAAAAATCCTGAGAGGATTAAGAAACATCATCGAAAGACACTGTTGGGTTCTTGGAGGGGATTTCACCATGATCATCTTGCTTGAAGATAAAAGAGGGGTATACATAGGTTAGAACGTTATTCTAAGGAATTCACATAAACCATTGGAGATATGGGTGTAATAGACATAGAAAACATCAATGGTGAATTCACATGGTCTAATAGGAGGTCAGGGTCCCAACACGTAGCTTATAGGTTGGTTCGCTTCCTAGTTTCAAAAACATTGATGATGGATGGAATCTCCATGGAAGCTATCATCTTATCAATCTTCAGCTTTGATCAGTGGCATGTTCTTCTCTGGATGGATATTGCATGTTCACCCAAGAAAAATAATTTTCTCTATGAGAAATTTTGGCTTACTTACCCCTAATTTCAAGAGCATCACCATCAATGGTGGGAGGAGGCAACCATTTTGCATGGTTCACTAATGTATCATTTTCAACAAGAGTTGAAAAAATTCAAGATGCACTTGAAGCTATGGAACAAAACCACCTTTGGGAACATCTTCCAACCCCAACGAGTTCTCGAATAGAAAATGAAAAGCATTTAGGAAGAAATTATTCATCAAGGTATTACAAAACAACTACAGGAAGAGGAAGAAAATATTAAAAATAACTGGAATACCAATATGCTCAAGAGGAAATACTTGGGCATAAATACCAAGTATAGTGGTTGAAGGAAGGTAAAAAAAATACCAAATTATTCCACAAAACAATGATCCAATGCAAACATATTAATAGAATCATGAAGATGGAAGATGTGTAGGGCCATATCCTAACGAATCATTCTGATATAGAACATGAAATGGTCAGATACTATCAATACCTCCTCACAGATCACCAACATGACCGGTCTGAAGCAATTGAGAAAAGCACTCATCATATCTCGTCTCTCATCAGCTTGGAACAAAACATGACCCTCCTAAGACCATTCAAAATCGAGGAGGTCAATCAAGCAATAAAATACATGTTGATCGGGAAAGCTATAGGACCAGATGGCTTTACCACAAACTTCTTCCACTATTGTTGGCCCTTGGTTAAGGAGGAGGTGTGGCATATCATCGAAGATTCTATACGATCAGGGTAAGCCCTACCATCACTCAATGTTACCTTCATCACCCTTATTCTTAATGAGGATCAGTTCACTCTTCCTAATCAGTCTAGGCCTATCGCTCTTTGAAATGTTATCTACAATATTCTTATTAAGGTAATCACTCTTGCTAATGTTTAAGCCATTATTATAGATGTTTCCATTTCATTAGATAACAATAGCATAATCCAAGATCACTGAGAAATACACAATCACAAGAGACACAACATTTATCCTGGGAAACCCTCTAGGGGAAGAAAACCCAACAAAAATTCCTTAATATAGATAGCCAATGCAATGCCAAGAGATCTCTATGCTAAAAAAGAAAGTCCTCTCCAAGATATGCACCACTCTCTCTCTCCTTTGCCGGTAACAGATTAGAACTTGTCTCTCAAACTCAACAAGTGAGTTGTGTCTAAGTGAGGTGCTAGCCTCCTTTATTTATACAAGTCTGGCACATGTGAAGTGTCTCTTCACTAGCAGGGCCGACTTCTCAAACTGGGTGGGTAAACCCACCTTTATTATATTTCTGGGTCACTTTATTAACTGATGGGCCTGACTTCTTATTCTTCCTATTATAAATGTCTTTTGACCAATCCGCAAAAGAGGATTTGGTCCTATTACAACAACCGACATGATCAATCCACAATGGGGATTGATCCTATGAATAACATATCAATAATAATAAGAATACTCTTTGCGGTTACAATATTTCAACACTCCCCCTTAATAAAAAGCGTATTCTTTAGCAGCATCATGTGAGAGAGAGAGGACAACATCATCAACAACATCAAGTGGTAGGACAACATCATCAATCTCATCTTGGCTGGCATATCTATAAATCATAGGAAGTTTTCTTCATCCGCAGCATCATCATTCTCAAAGGAATGCCATCATCATCTGCATAAATATGTATTAGTATAAAAATTGATACATCATCATCATCACAGCACAAGGCTCACTCATCATAATACAAGATTGGATTTATGTCACAGCTGTCAAGCTAGAAGCTCGGTACTTGTCTCATCTCATTGTCTTGATTTACGTCACAACACTCAAGCCAGAAGCAAGATACTCGTCCTGCTTTATGTCACAACCATTAGGTTGGAAGAAAGATACTAGACTGGCTTTACGTCACAACTATCCAGCTAGAAGCTCAGTGCTAGTCTCATCATATCATCTTGCTTTATGTTTGACAACTGGGTCAGAAGAAAGGACCATCTTATCTTGCTTTACGTCTGACAAATGGGTTAGAAGCAAGAAACATCTCATCTTGCTTTACATCTGACAACTGGGTCAGAAGCAAGGAACATCTCATCTTTCTTTATGTTTGACAACTAGGTCAGAAGAAAGGAACATCTCATCTTGCTTTACGTCTGACAACAAGGTCAGAAGCAAGGAACATCTCATCTTACTTTACGTCTGAACATCTCATCTTTCTTTACGTCTGAAAACTAGGTCAGAAGCAAGGAACACATCACATCTTGCTTTATGTCTAACAACTAGGTCAGAAGCAAGGAACACATCATATCTTGCTTTACATATGACAACTAGGTCAGAAGCAAGGAACACATCACATCTTGCTTTACGTCTGACAACTAGGTCAGAAGCAAGGAACACATCACATCTACTCCCCCTTTCGAGGAGGGTCTTTTCGGACTATTCCAAGCTTATCTCAGAAGTACTCAAACTTTACATGAGATAGAGGCTTGGTCAACACATCAGAAACCTGTTCATCCATGCTAATGTACTGGAGCTTCAAGGCTCCTCTCTGTACCATTTCGCGGATGTAATGATAGTGTATCTCTATGTTCTTCGACCTGTTGTGGAATACAGGATTCTCTGTCATCTTTATGCAGCTCTAGTTGTCACATAGAATCACAGTTGCTCTCATCTCCAAGTCAAATAGGTCGGTCAACAACTTTTGAAGCCATATAGCTTCGCAACTAGCAGAACATGCATCAATGTATTCTGCTTCCACTGTACTGAGATCAATACTAAATTTCTTCCTACTCTGCCACGAGATCATAGATGATCCCAAACTGAAACAACATCCTGAAGTGATTTTCCTGTCTGAAACACTTCCTGCCCAACCTGCATCAGTATATCCACTCAATGTGAAATTATGATCTCCATCATAGCTGAGACCATAATATATTATACCTTTGAGGTACCTCATCACATGTTTTGCAGCCACTAAGTGAACACGTCTGGGTTCTACCAGAACCTGACTCAAGGTGTTCACGGAAAAATAAATGTCTGGTCTGGTGTTCGCCAGGTACATCAACGATCCAATAATCTATCTATACAGTCTGGCATCAATCAATTCTGACAATGTGTCGACCAACATCGTCATCTTCTCTTCCATGGGTGTATTCATGGGCTTGCATTCCAGTATGTCGAATCTCTTTAAGATTTTGACCGTGTACTTCCCTTAGTTAAGGAAGATCCTCTCAGGACTCTACCATACCTCAAGACCTAAGAAGTAATGCATTAGGCCAAGGTCTTTCATTTCAAATTCCGAGGCAAGTCTCTTTTTACATTCAATGATGAGATTTTCTTATCCAATTAAGAATAAGTCATCCACATATAGTAGTAATATTACTGGCTCATTATTCATAATTTTGAAGTAGAGATTTGAGTCTACTTTACTCTTGGTAAAGCCTAAGCTCTTCAAGAAACTGTCTATACGACCATACCAAACTCTAGGATCTTGCTTCAATCCATATAAGGATTTCTTCGATTTGCAGACATGAGACTTCCTGTCTTCAACCTCAAATCCTTGAGGTTTCTCTATATACACTTCCTCTTCAATGACACCATTTAGGAAAGTTGTCTTCATGTCCATCTGGTGCAGCTTCCACTTCATCTTAGTTGCAAGAGCTATGATGGTCCTGATCGAAGTGTATCTGGCCACATGAGTGAATGTCTCTTCATAGTCAATGCCTTCCTTCTGGGAAAAGCAACGAGTGATAAACATTTCTTTATACTTATAAATACTTCCATCAACAACATGTTTTATTTTGAAGAACCATCTAGAGGATACCACATATTTATTCTTCGGTCTAGGAACTATTTCCCATACTTCGTTCTTCATTATGGATTGGTATTCCTCTGTCATGGCATCTGCCCATTCTTTCCTTTGAATGGCTTATTCAAAACAGGTAGGCTCCTCTTCTAGGAGGTCACACATCAAAGTCGTATAACTGGAGAATGGATTTGGTCTTTTCACCTGTCTCGTGGTTCCTTGGGGAACACCATACTTCTCTCCATCTTGAATAAGTTCTCTAGCCTAGGCTGGCTTTCTTTTATGGATGATCGTCATCTGAGGAGGTTCTTTCACTTCTACTATATCATGGTCTTCTAGAAGTTCCTCATCAAGGGAAGTTATGTCTTCCCTCTCTGGTTTTGCGGCTCTGGGAACCTCACCCATTGCAGTATTGGGGATTACGGGTTCCTCTTCATATACCTCTTCAAGCTGGCATATTTTAGATTTTTTGAGCATTGCATCTTCATCAAAGGTCACATCCCTGCTGATCTCAATGTGATGTTGACCTGGTATATAGATTATGAAGACCTTGGAGACCTCACAGTATCCCACAAATATTCTCTTATTTCCTGAAGGGTCCAACTTGTTTCTCTTTTCTTTAGGTATATGAATAAACATTGGACAACCAAATATTTTGAGATGGATTACCTCTAGCTTCTTTCCAGTGAACATCTCTTCCAGTGTCCTAAGCCCGAGTGCACTATGGGATAATCGGTTCTGCACATAAACAGTTGCCATCGGTGCTTCTTCCCATAATCACATAGGAAGATCTTGATCATGGATCATAGTATTCACAACTTCCAGTATGGTTTTGTTCTTCCATTCAGCTACACCGTTTTGTTGGGGATTATAGGGAGTAGTTAGTTCCCTCTTGATTCCAACATCTTTGCAGAAGTTCACAAACTTTTTTGAGGTATATTCTCCTTCATTATCTGACCTGAGTATCTTGATCTTTCTTTCAGAAAGGTTCTCTATCAAGGCTTTGAATTCCTTGAACTTACTGAACACTTCATCTTTAGTCTTCAAGAAATATATCTAGGTTTTACGAGAGTAATCATCAATGAATGATACATAATATACATACCCGCTAATGGAGGATGATGGCATTGGGCCACATACATATGAATGGATAAGTTCTAGAACTCCCTCTGTCTTGTTGTCCCGCTTCAAAAAAGGGTTCTTGATATTCTACCCTTGTGCACATCCATTGCATATGCCTTTATGGTCACCTTTGAGTTCTGGTAAACCTGTGACTGCTTTGCATATGTATGGTAGCGCCTTGTAGTTGATGTGGACTAATATTCTATGCCAAAGTTCACATGAGTTTTCAATGGCATGGGTCATAGCAGCCTCTGAGTGACCCTTTAATTTATACAAGCCATTTTCTTCATTGCCAATGATGATTGCTTCATTTAAGGTTTCTCTCTTAGCCCATATAAGAACTTCTCCATATATAAAGGCAACTTTGAAGCCTTTCTTCTCTATAGTTGAAATGGAGAGTAGGTTATTCTTCAAGCCTGGTACATATAGTACGTCCTTCATTTTTAGTGAATTCCCTGAATTTAGTTTATGGTTTGATTCTCCCACTCCCTTGATGGTGTACTGATAATCATCACCAAGTGTCACTTTTTGAGAAAAATTCTTCTGTGAGATACAAGAGAGAATATTTCTTTGTCTCATCACGTGCTTGGATGCACCACTATCAATGAGCCAAGTATCCTCTCCAAGTGTTATAGATCCTGAGAGGGCTAAGATCAACACATGGTCTTTGATCTCCTCTCTCATCATCTTTGTGGGTGGCTCTTCATCTTCGACTACATGGGAATGAAGCCTCTTTTGTTTTCTCTTGTATTCTTCTCGACTGGCTGGACAAAACTTCGCAATGTGTCCCATCTTGTCACATTGATAGCATTGTACAAATGAGTAGTCTCTTTCCTTTCATTGTCCTTTCTTCTAAAATCTCCTTGGATGAGATTCTTTATGATTGAATTTATTTGATTGTTGAGGCTCTTTATGAGTCTCCTTTTGGAAGTAGGGTTTTTTCCTTCTTCCTTTGGTGTGAGTAGATAGGGCTTGATCATCATCCTCAGCTAGTAACGCTTCCCGATTCTCTACTCTTGTTTCTTCTTGGATGCATTTTTCCCATAGGCTGTCGAACTTCAGTTTCTCCTTTATGGCACATATCGTCTGAATGAAGGCATCCCAAGGTCTTGTGAGACCATTTAGGCCCATCATAATGAGTTCATCTTTGTCTATGGTATCTCCAATAGCTTCTATCTTTTCTTTGAATTTTGAGATTCTGGAGAAGTATTCCTAAATCATTTCTCCTTTATGCATCCTTGTATTCTTCAGTTGAGTTCTAAGATTCATATTCTAGTTTATGTTCTTTCCTTCATATAGTCTGGTCAAGGCATCAAACATTTCTTTCGGGGTCTTCTTATATGACACATAAGGGATCAGATGATCTTTGATTGAATCTGCAATGATTCTTTTGGCCCTTATTATGTCCTTTTGATGCTTTTCCTTTTCTGCAACATCTTCGGGTTCCAGTAATTATTCTTTGACGAATCTTGCTAGGTCATTCTCTTCAAGAATGAGGCCAATCCTATACTTCCAGGCATGGAATTTTTCCACTCCTTCTAACTTGTCAACAAGTTTAATGCTCGCAGACATCTCTACCTGGAGCTAGGAAAATGACCGAAAAATGAAAGTGCTCAGAATAAAAAACTGAACTTACCAGGAGATGCGCTTGGCTAAGGCGAGCTGCCTTGTGTGTTTGGATTTGAGAAAATCCAACTTTTTCCCCTTCAAATATGATCTGCGGATTTCTGGACTGGTGCTTCTGGTACCTCTGGTACTTTGGTACATTTGGTACTAGTTTTTTGGTACTTCTGGTACTTTGTGAAACTAGGGTTTCACTTTTCGAGAGATCCAACCACTGGAAAAGTGTGTTGATGATGCCAAATTGATCCTTAGGGGAGGGAACAACTTTTTAGATAGTTTTAGGGTTGAAAATATTCACTTTTGAAAAACCCTAATTTGTAAGTACAACAACAGTGACATTTTTCTCTTGCGAAAGATGCTTCCTTCATCTTGGCTCTTATACCATGTTAATGTTTAAGCCATTATTATAGATGTTTGCATTTCATTAGATAAAAATACCATAATTCAAGATCACTGAGAAATACACAATCACAAGAGACACAACATTTATCCTGGGAAACCCTCTAGGGGAAGAAAACCCAGTAAAAATTCCTTAATATAGATAGCTAATACAATACCAAGAGATCTCTATGCTAAAACAAAAATTCCTCTCCAAGATATGCACCACTCTCTCTCTCCTTGCCGGTAACAGATCAAAACTTGTCTCTCAAACTGAGCAAGTGAGTTGTGTCTAAGTGAGGCACTAGCCTCCTTTATTTATACAAGTCTGGCACGTGTGAAGTGTCTCTTCACTGGAAGGGCCAAATCCTCAAACTGGGTGGGTAAACCCACCTTTATTATATTTTTGGGTCTCTTTATTAACTATTGGGGCCAACTTCTTATTCTGCCTATTATAATTGTCCTTTGACCAATCCGCAAAAGGGGATTTGGTCCTATTACAATAACCGACATGATCAATCCACAATGGGGATTGATCCTATGAATAATATATCAATAATAATAAGAATACTCTTTGTAGTTACAATATTTCAACAACTCTCATACTAAAATCAATCCTTCCTCACATCATTTCTCATGATAAATCTTGTTATGTAGAGGGACTCCAAATTATGCATAACATCTTTTTGGATCATGAAGTGGTTCATTCTTTGAAAAAAACTAGCACATTGAGAATGCTAATAAAACTGGACATGTCCAAATCCTTTGATACACTCAATTGGAATTACATGCACTCCCTCCTCCTCGCTTTCGGTTTCAGTTGAAATTGGGTAAGCTATATCCTCAATATAACCTCATCATATTTCTTATCTATTTTTATCAATGGGGTCTCTTATTGGCTTTTCTTGTCCTCCCAAGGTATCTTCCAAGGTGAGCCTCCCCCCCCTTTCCTCTTTGTAATCATAGCAAAAGGTTTAAGATGTTACACCAAGGTTGTAGTGGAAAAATAATTCCTTTGGGGGCTTCCACTAGATGGATTAAACCCTCCCATTACAAATATCCATTTTTTTTATGACACCATGATGATGGGATCTCCCACAGTCTGGGAAGCTAGGTGAATCTACAAAATTCTCAACGAATTCAGTGAGGCCTCAAGAACGTCTATCAATTGTGAAAAATATTAGACCTTCTTCTTCAATACCCCCACAACCATCTCATCCTTCATAGTTTGAATATTTCTCTTCACTGGGGACTCCCTTCTATACAAGTATATCAAAGTCCCTCTCATTGAAAACAAACTCAGTAATAGCTCTTGGGAAGGCCTTCTCACATCCTTGGAGAAGAGGATAATCTCTTGGAATTTTAGAACCCTCAATTTGGCCAACCATCTAGTTCTTCTCAAATCGGTATTATAAGCCATCCCTTTGTACATACTTTTTTCTCTAGTCACCCCCACTTCTGTTCCCAATACCATCAAAATTACACAATGACATTTCCTTTGGCAAGGGACGGAGGCAAGCTGTAAGTGGGCCTTGGTCAATTGGAAAGAGCTATGCAAACAAAAACATGCAGGGAGTTGGGGATTAAGGGATCCCCAAACCCTCAACCAAGTTTTGGGGGAAACAATTTGGTGGAGGTGGCTCAAGAACCCCACCAAAATCTAGGCGAGAATATAGAAACACAAATATGCCTACATAGTGCGAGAAGACTAGTTGATCAGATGGAATGAAAACCATAATAGATCTCTTATCTGGAACACAACAAAATGCAATTGATCCCTTGTTCAAGACCATGCTTTTTGGGAATAGGTAATGGAACCACATGCTTATTTTGGATGGAATCTTGGCAAAATATTCCACCCCTTGACCAACAGAAGTGGCACGAAAATCTCCAGCCACACACCACTAGGGAAGGGTTAAAATTAGTTCGTTACTTTTAGGTTCTGGAAGGACAACACAATACCTATCGTCGATGGAAAAATACATAAGTAGAATCGGGTTATCCAAATCAACCGGTCTTGAACAAATGGCAGAAAGAGGTCAATTTTTGCATAATCAAAGTGAAACATGGACCAAATATATTATGTTGGGGACATAGGCCCAAAGACACTTTCACAATTAAAGAGGCATATGGCCTGAAATACAACTTCTCTATGCTACCTAAAGCCCACATCTCGAGCAATATCTGGGATTCTAAGATATGGCCAACCATCAACACCTTCCTTTGGCTTATTGGGTATAACAACATCGTCACATGGGACAATCTGATGAAAAGAGGCTTCATATGTCCTTCCATCTATCACATGTGTCTAGAATAAGAGGAAACTCAAGAACATCTTCTCAGTCGATGCTCCTTTATTTCCTTCATTTGGGACCAAGTAGCCCTTGTGATGCACACATCCAACCACAACAGGGAAGGATTTGTTAATACTATTGTTGGTTGGATGCTCTAATCCTTTAAGTATCCCATTCTCAAACGTACTTGGTATCTTCTCCCTGGATTCATCCTCTAGAAAATATGGAAGGATTGAAATCACATAATATTCACCTCCACGAAGAAAAATTGGACCGAAGTTGGGCTCCACATCAGGAAAAATATTGTCGATACCATTCTGGCCAACACCTGGACTATAAAGGATCTATCATGTTACCTCGGTGTGAAGGTAATCCTCCAATGATATAACCTTCAACTTACCCCCTCTGTCCCTCAATTCAATGGGTGCTCCAACCATAAACATATCCCCAATCAATGGGCTCGCCCCCTGCCAAGCTTCATCAAGATAAATTTTGATGGAGCATCCAAATGGAACCCTGGTCGAGCTAGCTTTTGTTTCATTCTCATGGAGGAGAAAGGGTCAATTCTTCACATCTCAGTAGGTAGTCTCGGGTATGATTTGAATAATGCAATAGAGCTTTGGGCCCTTACAAAGGTCTCACCCTCTCCCAACATCATGGATATCACCAAATTTTGGTAGAAGGGGACTCCCATATAATTCTCCATATGTTACCTAATCTCCTCCAATAGAGGACTTAGGCAAGGGTGCCCCCTCTCCCCTTTGTTGTATATTTTGATGGCTAAAGCATTGAGTGGGAAGCTATCTATTACTAAAAACAAAATTGTTGATAACCTAGTTTTCTTAATATCTTTTGGAAATTAAATTAAAGATTTCTTTATTTTAATTAGTTGATTTATTTGATTCGATGCTCTATGAGATACTTATGAGATAAATTTATAAGTGATTTAGATTTTTAATTTAATTATTTTCTTTCAAATTTTTTTGTGCCAATTAAATGATCTTTCTAATTTATTTAATCGTGTTATTAAGATATATTTTGTTTCCATTTTATAGTTACATTCTTTGAATTTTGTGGATAATGATATATACCATTTCACTGAGGAAAATCCTTAATATTGGAACACCTAATTCCCTATAATTATTGATCAAGAAATAATTTTATACTCATGTAATTTTCAATAAAATAAAATGAAAAAAAACTTAATTTACAATGTAAAAAATGACCTATTATAAATTACTATAAAAATATCATTATAAATTCATCTTTAATCTAAATAAATATCATTATAAATTCATCTTTAATCTAGATAGATATAATTATGAATAAATTTTTAATTAAAATGGATAAATATCAATTTATGATTGATTGTATTTTCAATCTTCACTTGTACTTATATATTGAAATTCACTATATTAATTTTTAGGATATTTATTTTTTCTAAACAAAATTATAGATTACAAAATTAGTTATATTTTCAATCTAACTTATATATTGAGATTCATTACATCAATTTTTAGTATTTACAATTTTTTTAAAGAAAAATATAGATTATTGTGAAATCTTAATGAAAAAACTCTTAACAAAATATAGATTATTGTGAAATCTTAATGAACAAACTCTTAACAAAATATAGATTATTGTGAAATCTTAATAAACAAATTCTTAACAAATTTATTTTAAATTATTTATTTAAAATTGTAAATATAGACTAATTTGTACTTAATTATATTTTCATTATACACTTTTATTTTACAATGAAATCGATTGTTGATATTCTATTATATTATTTATTTTATTTTTAAATTAAATTTTTTTTTTAAAAATATAAAATTATTGTGACAACTTAATAAAAATCAGCTTTAAGTAACTCTAATAATAAAAAGAAGTGATCCAGGTCATTACATAAAGCGTGAATGGTTTTTCTTTCCACGAGAGCGTTTGCAGAGGGATTTTATTAATTGAATAAAGTTAAATAACGCCAATGTTGTCAATGGAAAATTTTTACTCTTAATAATGTTAGGTTTTTTCTGTAAATGTGTGAGTAAAGTCTTTACATGAAAGATGACACATTTCTTAGTAATGGTAGGATTTTTTTTTAAATCATGGTCAATTGGTAATATTTTGGTATTACCTCAGCATGATCCGTTCAAATCTTTAGGACAACCCTTAAGTCAAATATACCAATAACTTATAATTCCACAAAGGTTTATACTTGATTTCCACCTAAATTGAAAGTCTATCTCATGACAAAGTCTTTACTAAAAAGATACATATCTTTATTGTAGTTAGAAATAGATATTTTTATGTATATATTACATTTTTTTTTGTATATTTAGATTGGGGAAATCTCTAAGTGGACACAATATCACCCATGAAACTCACTGTCAAATTAATTTTTATTTTTATTTCGAATTTACATATATTAAGCTAATCACAATAGTATTCACTGGAATTGAGATATTGAAAGGTGCAATTCATTTTTCCTTGAATATTCATGCTTTAGTATGATATTATAAAGAAATAGTTTAATATATGCTAATTTGTTTCTGATCAATAAGTTAATAATAGTAATCAATTAATGTGTACCAGCGTTACACCTTAATTAATAAACACTGTGATACAAATCATACCAAGATGAGGATTATTGTCATGAAAACTTATCATTTTGTAGGAAAAAAAATTAGGTAAAAGAATTGCATGAAAAACACATAAAATAATAAACATCTATCTTCGTTCACACTACTAAAACTAAGAAATCTTTATATAAAGTATATCTTGAATGCCAAGTTAAAAAAACAATGCCTAGAATTATGAAAGTGAGCATATAAAACTATTTATATGTTTTAGCATGAAATCCAAGTTATAAATCTTCTGTATAATCTCATGGAGCATCCAAGACTAGGAGTAACATATACCATTCTTCGTATGATGCTATTATAGAAGTATCTTTTAATATATATATATATATATATATACATAACAAAATGCTACAGCGAAATTGTTTAATTCTTATAGTTGAATGTAATGTCAATGTCACTCACCCCTATAGCTCTTATAGTGATATTGACTTGCACAAGTAACATAAAGTATTCATTGTACCTACTTTTACAATTATTTATTGTACCTGCCTTTACAATTATATTTTACAGAATATTTCACAATTATAATTCACAAAATTTTAAATAATATGTTTGTATAATTTCTAATTAATATTTCATTAATAATATTTTTAAATTATATTTAAAAAAAAATAATATAAAAAAAGTTTTATGAAACCATGAAATCATTACAATTATATACAATGAATACTCTAAGTTCTCATAATTATGGGTTAAGTTAGGTTTCTAGCTTTCTTCTGCCTATGTTTTCAACAAAAATTGAAGATGGAGAACATAACATCCCTCCTCATTTCCAAATTGAGTAGGTTAGTTGCATGGATTCTTAGGACAAAGTGAGTTGTCCCTAAAAGCTACTCGTTCATAATTAATCATTTTATTGTTGTTTTCCTTCTTCAATTGTGGTGGTCCATCCATGGTCTCAAGAGAAGTACCATGTTTTTGTTGAACCCAACTACCTATGTTATTATGGAGGCTTCAACTTTGAGTTTCACTAACATTTTAAATATTAATTTAATTTTTTATAAAAGAAATAATATAATGTTGTAAATATTATATAAAAAAAAATTCAAAATTAATAATTTATAAAAAAAAAAATTATAAATTAATCATTTATTAAATTGTAATTATTTAACTATTCTATTCCATAGAAATTTATAACTACTATATTTAAATTATGTTATTATGAATAATTTTAGATAGTAATTTATAACTGTGATATTTAAGTCATGCTATTATGAATATGTTTTTTTAGTAAGATGACTCTGTAGTAAACTAGAAACAACAACTTTATAAAAGTGGTTGATATACGCATGTCATTTATTCACCTTTCCAAACTAATGGCATTGATCATCTTATATCAACCACTTTTATAAAGCGATTGTTGCTAGTTGACGATGAACATGCCTTAGAGAACAACATTAATATATTAATACATAATTAATGTATTAAATAATTATTACATTAATATTACATTAATGTATTACATTAATGTAATAGATAATAATAATGTATAAATGCAATCTATAAATTAAAGAATTTAGTTACATTAATGTATAATGTAGTTGATTGATACATTAATATTGTAATTTATTAATTAATTAGTAAATTTATACATTTTTTTTTTTAAAGAGGGAAGTTCCTGCTATATTAGTTGACAAAAATTACAGTTGTTCTTGGGATGTCATCTGTTCCGCCGCCTAAGAAGAAACCAAAACAGAGTAATCCCATGTCCAAAATAGACTAAAATGTAGGCAATCCTGCACATAGGAAACCAGGATTGATGGAGTTTCAATGTCTTAGCTATAGCTATTGTCTTATAGAGATTAATTGTAACTATACACAGAGCTGTAAAAAGTAAGACTGGAATATTAGGCAAGGCCATGGCAGTTACCCAGTGGCGTCTGAGGTGGCATCCACATCCTGGAACTTTTCCTTAGCTGGCATGATGAAAAATTGTGCACAGGTTGGACATCTCTATCCTGATGGCACGTTGGAGAATGTGTCATAGAGCATGTCCATACGCTGACCCATGAGGGTCCCATGGTTGACTTGGTCCACCATCTGGCCCCTCAGATCGAAAAGCAAGGAAAGGTGGTCCGGGTGGAAGAAAGGTGGCGGGACATGCCATTGATTCTGCATGGAGGAGATGGGAGGTGGCATGAAGACTATGCCATCCTCCCTGGTTGTGTCACCCTGTTTCATTTTCTTAGGCTTTCCTGAAGCCACTTCCTGATGTTGCTCCATGTCTGCGTCTCTACCATCGCCCTCACTATCATCCATGGTGTCTCCATCTTCTAGAGTTGCAGCCTGAGAGGTCGTTTCTCCTAGTATCTCCTCCTTAATGAAGCAGGCGAAGAATTCCTCCTGTTCCGGTTCATTCCTACACAATTGTGATTTCTTGGTGGCAGTCATGGAAACTTTCGCTTGAAAGTCACTTGATGGCGCCCAATTATCTGGCATCGCGAAGAGGAGGTGCTCTGGAGGGACCTGAATGGGCTCCTCTGGGATAATTTCTTCAACGCACGCCATTGGTGGCTCGGAGATGGCTTCTACAACTGACGATCTTGGAGGTGTTCTGAGCTCAATCCATCTGCGCATGATTTGGGTCTGGGCAATGGAGAGTGTTCGTTCCATACTTTGCCTCTTCCTCCATTGGGAAACATAGGCGTACCAGGCTAAGCCACAACGTGGATTCCCTCGTTCACGAGGCATTATGGTGAAGAAGCCAGTAAAGGAAATGTAGAGGGTGTAATGGTCACTGCTCTGAGTCTTCCATTTGTAGATCTGGTTCAGGAGGAGCTGAAAATGAAAGAAGGCAAGGCGGGGGCTCATCAAGAGAAGGAGGGTCGACGGGATGTTCTGCGCCATTAAATTCCCCTTGTGAATGAGCTGCATAACTAAACTTCTCGTCTGAGGGGCAAGTCCTCGATCAAGTGGGCGGTAGTTGGAGCCAACTCCCATCCTTAATGCTGAGGGGATGGGAGTTGGCCGTCCTCATTTATGGCCTGGTCGGACTCTACTCCATGTGTCTCCATTGTTCGACGTGGCACCCCATCGAAGAAATAAATTTATACATTATTAATTAATACATTGCTAAAATATTAATACACTAATAAATTAAGACATTAATAATGTAATGCATTAATTAATTTATACATTAATTTATAATGTAAGGTATATTAATTAATTTATAAATAGATCATTAAAGTATTTATACACTAATAATACATTATTAAAGTATTAATTAGTTAATACATTAATAATGCATTATTAAAATATTAATACATTAATAATGTAACGTATAATGTATAGTATTAATTAATTTCTACATGAATTAGTTTATACATTAAATACATTATTAATAATAGATTTATTATTATTAATATTGTTAAGTAACATTATATATTAATTAATTTATACATTAATTAGTTTATATATTAAATAATTTTTAATAATGTATTTATTAATATTATTAATAAACTAAAATATTAAAATTAATATTTATAATAAATGATAAATATTGATATTAAAAAAATAATTTTAAAAATTAATATTTATAATAAAAGATAAATATTGATATTAAAAAAATAATTTTAAAGAATTCATACATTAAAAAGTTATCAATATTTTAGAAATACATTATTAAAGTATTAATACCTTAATAAATACATTATTAAAGTATTAATACATTAACACATCAGTAATACATTATTGAAGTATTAATACATTAGTACATTAATTTACAATGACCATGCTTCACTATGGTTGGCCATGATCATGGATAACTTTGGTATAATTTTGTTGATTTTGGGAAGGAAAGGTTCACTATGGTTGACATGGTTAATTATGGTTGACCATGACCATGGTTAAATTCCATAGACCTTCACCATGGTTAATCTCTGTAGACCTTCACTATGGTTGAAGTTTACTATGGATGAACTTCATTATGGCTGAACTTGGTTGACCATGACCATGGTTGACTCTAGTTAACCATGGTTGACAATGGTTAACCATGTTTGACAGTGGTTGTCTATAAATGGTCATGGTTGGTCATGACCATAGTTGACCAAGACTATGTATGGCATTCAAATAGTGAAATTTGGAAGTGTTTGTCTCATTATGACAACATGACATTCGTGTAACATTGCGAAAATGAAGCTATGTTGATGACACTGTGATGATGAGGCTATGTTCATCATATTGCGATGACAAGATATTTGCATCACAATATGATGATAGGATATTTGCATCACATTGCAATAAAAGGGCTATGTTCATCACATTGCGATGACAATATATTGTTTGTCACATATTGACGACGATGGGGATATTGGGACGAGGGCTTTAGGTTCATCACATTGCAATGACATGTCATTTAAGTAAAACTTGGTAATGTGATGAACATAAATGTCCTATGTTCATCTAATGTTGAATGACTATGTGATGAAAATAATACATTAATTTACAATGACCACGCTTGACTACAGTTTCCCATGATCATGGCTAAATTTGGTAGAAATGTGTTGACTTTGGGAAGGAAAGGTTCACTATGGTTGACATGGTTAATTATGGTTGACCATGGTCATGGTTAACTTCCATAGACCTTCACTGTGGTTAACTTTCTTAGACCTTCACTATGGTTGATGTTCACTATGGATGACCTTCACTATGGTTGAACTTGTTTGACCATGGCCATGGTTGACTGTGGTTGACTATGGTTGACGATGATTAACCATGTTTGACAGTTGTTATCCATAGGCGACCATGGTTGGCTATGACCATAGTTGACCAAGACTACGGATGGCATTCAGATAGTGAAATTTCGAAGTGTTTGTCACATTATGATGACATGATATTCGCGTAACTTTGTGACGATGAAGTTATGCTGATGAAATTCTGATGGCAAGGCTATGCTAGTCATATCGTGAAAATATGGTTATTTTTGTGACATTGCAAGGGAGGGGATACATTCGTCATATTGCGACAACAAGATATTTGCATCACAATATGATAACTGGATATTTTCATCACATTTCAATGATGGGGCTACGTTCATCACATTACAATGACAGTATATTGTCTGTCACATATTGACGATGATGGGGATATTGCGATGAGGGGTTTATGTTCATCACATTACAATGACATGCATTCAAGTAAAAAGTGGGAACGTGATGACAGGATATTTATTTCGACGATGAGGTGATGTTCATCACAGAGTGATGACAAGACATTGTTTTTCACATTACGACGACATGATATTTTTTCCCAGTCAGTGAGTATATGTTCATCACATTAGGATGACGAGTTTGTGTTCATCACATTGCAACAATATGGTTATTTTCATCACATTGTGATGACGAGGTTATGTTCGTCACATTGCGACAATATGGTTATGGCCAGTCATGTTCATCACATTGAGACAATATGGTTATGACGATACATGCTCGTCAAATTGCGAAAATATTTTTATGGCCATTCATGTTCATCACATCACGACAATATCATTGTGTTTGTCACAGTGTGACAATATGGTTATGGCAAATCATGTTCAACCATTGTCAACCATGGTCATGGTCAATCAAGGTCAACCATAGTTATATTCGTCACATTGCGACAATATGGTTATGTTTGTCACATCTTATGTTCAGCGTATAAGGCTAGGTTCATCACATTGTGACAATATGGTTATGTTCGTCACATTGTGATGACAGGCCTATGTTCGTCACATTGGGAGGGTAGGATATTTGCACCACATTATGATGGCTGGATATTTGCATCACATTGCAAAGACGGGGATATGTTCATAATATTGCGACGATAGGATAATGTTTGTCACATATTGACAATGATAGGGATAATGTGATGATGGGGCTATGTTCATCGCATTGCCACGTCATGAAATTTAAGTAAAAGGTGGTTATGTTATGAACATAAATATAGTATGTTCATCATATGTCATATGGATATGTGATGAACATGAATGTCGTATGTTCATCATATTGTGACAAGAGGACATTTATTGTGACGACGGGGCTATGCTCATCACATTACGATGATAAGAATTGTTCACCACCTTATGACGACACGATATTTCCATAACATTGCGACTAGGAGGATACTTTCAACATTTTGCGATGACAAGGCTATGTTTGACTTATCTTAAGTGAAGTTTATGCAACCAATTTCAAGTTAATTATATTTTCTTTTAATATAATAAAATTTGAAATTTAATAAATTATATCAACATTTTCAACATCCAATTGTATAAAAATGTATGTAGTAATATATATATATATATATATATATATATATATATATATATATATATAT
>JASDQU010736149.1:203074-228346 GCA_032191745.1 Picea mariana | reverse complement strand
AGATATATTTAACTTGAAATTAGGACAAACATTTTTAATATCTAATTAAATGTATGTAGTAATTGACTTATCCTAAATGAAGTTTATGCACCAAATTTCAAGTTTATTACATTTTCTTTTAATATAATAAAATTTGATATTTAATAATTTTATAAAAAATACATTTAAATATATATTATTTTTGTTTCTTCTTAGAAAGAGATTAAAAAAGAACATAAGAAACATTAAATTTCTTATACTATCTCGAACTTATTATGCCTACATCAGTAAAAAAAGAACATTCATTATCAATAAAAAAAAACCCTCCTTATGAAAGAGATTTTTTTAATAAAAATATGAAATGTTTAAAATATTCCATTAATTTTCAAATATTTTTCATATATATAATCTCCCAAAAGTGAAAAGTAGACTGCTATAAATTTGTAATCAAAATCACTTTCATTTATTTTTCAATATTTGGAGATATTTACTTTTTTTTTTTCTCTTTATACATTCACTTTTTCACTTATTATTATTATTTAAATTGAATTCAAATCATTTTAATAAGAACAACCATAACCCTAATTTTAATAAGAATAACCATAACCCTAATATGAGCCTAAGACTAATCTTAATAACCCTAACCCTAATCCTAATAACCATTTACTTCAATATATTATTAATACATTATTGGTGACATCTTTAACTATTAATATTGATTAATAATTAATGCATAAAGGGTATGTATGTTACATACCTAAAGTACCCATTGTATATATTAATTATGTATATTAATAATAACTAATAATATAATTATTATTATTAATAATTATTAATTATTAATGTATTATATATAATAATTGTTAATGTATTAATAAAACTTTATGAATAGTATTATTAATAGATATTAATTATGATCAAATCAATCAATAAAATATTATTAATATTATTAATAGTTATTATTACTATTAACTAATAATAATAACAAGTATTTGTTTATATTAATAATAAATATATTGATTTTAATAGTTAATAATTGATATTAAATTATCTATTAATATTAATAATATAATATTAATCAATTTTGACTATAATAATTTAATTGGATTGCTAGCCACGATTTCTTTGTATTAACATGAGTCATTAATCAACTGAACAAGTACGCTAGCTTAAGAGTTACGCGAGCAAACTGATTGCAAAATGGACTGAACAGTTACGCTAGCCACGAATACCAACGGATTGCACTACCATAGCCACGATTTCTTCAATACAAAGGAAGAATATGAAACCAATGGTAATTATGCAAGTATGGATGCTGCTGTCATTTTAGGAAGAATGAGGTTGTAGGTGTATGGTAGATATGGAAAACGTGGCACAACTGTAAATATAATAATGTAAAATGATAAAAGGTGAATAGTAAAGTAAAATTGTAATTTTAAGTAAGTTTGTTAATTATTTGAATATGGTAATTAGATGGTCACACAGTAATTTCTTAATCATATTAAGTAAATGTTAAAAAGTAAAGAAGTTAGTGGAAGCCTTAAAAATGCAAAAATACTAGAAAGTTATGAACATGAGATCTTATTCATTAAGTTGGGAGGATGACTAAGAATATGCCAGCATCTTCAATTGATAACCATAAGATTAGAATTTATGGTTAAAAGATCATTAAATGTGTCCATTGCCAATAGATGTGTTTCTCCCTAATAAATATTTTTTTTTATTTAGATTGTAATTTATAACTATTATATCTAAATCATGTTATTATGAATATTTTTTTTGTAAAATTATCTTATAATTGCAGTAAGTAAATAAGAATTTTTTTATTTAAATAGAATTTTTTTTATTTAAGTTATGTTATTATGAATGTTTTTTTAAGATGATCTTGTAGTTGTAGTGTAGTAAATAAATACAAATTTTTTTATTTAAATAGTAATTTATAACTATTATATTTAAGTCATGTTATTATGATTAGGTTTATATAGTAATTTGTAACTGTTATATTCTCATGTTATTATGGATATTTTTTTTTTGAATAAGATGCTTGTGTAGTAAATAAATAAGAATTTTTTTAATTAAAACATTGTTAAGTTTTTAGATGATTCAATAAAAGGCACTTTCGTGATGATATTCATAAAATTATTTGTTTGTAAAAATATAGTTATTTTTATTGTTAGAGAGAATTTGTCTTCAAGTTAATTTAATAAAAAATAATAGCATTCATGAATCATATATATATATATATATATATTTTTGCTTAAAAAACATAATGCTTGTAGTAAATGAAAAAGTTTAATACCTAAAAATTACAATCAAAGGATTCATTAAGCATGAAATTATACAACTTGTTATCCCATCTATCTTAGATAAAATACTTACATGAAAATTTCAATGTCATAACATAAGCTTTCTTTATTAAGCATGAAATTATACAACTTGTTATCCCATCTATCTTAGATAAAATATTTACATGAGAATTTCAATGTCATAACATAAGCTTTCTTTATTTATATATCTTAGTTATTTTCATAGTTGTGAAACATGGATTATCATAATTAATAGGATTGTCTTAGGCATCTTTTACATTGTATGAAAAATAATATAACTTCAAGGCCTTATTTAAAATCAAAGAATTGCAAATTAGTCTTTCAACTCAATAATTTTTATAACAAGATATAGCATATAGACGTAGACGTAGACCTAGAACTAGACCTAGACCTTGCCTTGCCTAGCCATGTCTATCTTTTCTTAGACTTGTCATGTCATGCATTGATTTGCCTTGCAATGTCTTTGATCCAGGTGGATATCAGTGGCCACCCACCTTTTTCGACTGGCTCAAAACAGTTTTCTGGCAATTTTGACAATTTATTATTTTTAGCAGGTTTTAACTTTCGGGGCCATTTTGAGGGCCTAAATGAAGGATTTTGATATAGAGGTTCTCAATGATAGCCAAAGGAATAATTGAGACCCAAAAATTAATCTCCTCGACGATACCTTTCCAACGAGCTATCATACGCCTCAAATGGAGATCGTATGCAAAAGTTACAACCCCGGGAAGTTGATGTACTAACTTACCCAAACGGGGCCCACATGACTTTTGGCGCTTCATCTCCTAGGGTTAGGTTTTTGGATGTCTAGGAATTTTGACATTCATTTTTATTGTAAAAAGGCCTTTAGATCCTCATTGTAATCATCTTCTTGAGAATGCGAGTAGTCGTCACATCTCTTCTCAGAGATAAGCTGCCACCATTC
Source organism: Picea mariana (assembly GCA_032191745.1). Lineage (NCBI taxonomy): Eukaryota > Viridiplantae > Streptophyta > Pinopsida > Pinales > Pinaceae > Picea > Picea mariana. The sequence continues at coordinate 225,115 of JASDQU010736149.1, read as the reverse complement.
TAGCGAGTCTTTCACTCTGTATTTTTACAGTCTCTGTACATTTCTTTCATTAATAGAAATCGTGTATTACTGTATCTCTGTGTTTATGGTTGCATCTCTGATATATTTGTGTTATAATTATTATATATACGTGATATCTCTGTGCATTTCTTTATTATATCTCCACTCTCATTTCGTGCCGAAAATAATCCGAATCAGTGGTATCAAAGCAGGCTGCTCTTGATTGTTTTTTCCAGTGCATGTCTCCGACGAGGTCCGAGTATAGCAAGTTGGGTCTCGAGCTTGTATCTCTTGAGGACAACTGCTCTCTCACACCCAAGAAATCCTCAATGGCAGAAGAAAAGAAAAATGACGGAGCAGACGATCCTATCAGTTTGTTGCTTGAGCAAGCTCTCACGCGACAGAGGGACAAAATGATGGAGAATTTTTCTCACATCCTTCAACGCCTGCTGATAGCAATAGGTGCATCTTCATCAAGAGACCACTTTGGAGGTAGCTCGTCTTTCAAGGTACAAGTTAATTTTGATATTCCTGTATTTGAAGGGCAGATAGATGCATAAGCCCTAGACAAATGGTTAAATATGCTAGAAGGTTATTTCTCTGTTCACAAATTTTTCGACAAAGAAAATATCACCTTCACACTCCTTAAAGCTCTCCCCCATGTCAAACATTGGTGGGAAACTTATTGGGAGCAGAGTTCCACAGAGCAGTTTGAAATATACGGGGTCGATCCCACTTGGGATTTTTTTGTGGATGCGGTAAAGGAACATTATTACCCTATTGGAAACTGTGAGGACCAGTACATGAGATGGACCACACTGTGGCAAGAGAGGGGCCAAACAATTTTGGAGTTCACCAATACCTTCCATACCTTGCGCACCAAGCTGGGTATCAAAGTCTCTGAGCAACATTTGGTTCTGAAATACTGTGGGGCTCTACACAGATACATCCAGACTGAAATGGATTTCCTGGACATCTCATCACTCGGTGTTGCTTATCGATATGCTGTTAAAATCGAACAAAAATTTAAGCACTAGAACAAATTGGATTTTAGATCTGTAAAACCGCAACAACCAAAGTATGACAAAGACAACCCTAACAAACAGTCTCCCGAAAACCAGTCTAAGACACAGGAAAAGAAGGGTCACGGGAAGGCAAAGAAGGACACCGGAAAATGGTGTGATTTCCACAAAATCCCCTGGCACAACACCGATGAATGCCTCTCAAAACAATCATTGGTGGCCGAGATCAAAGACAAGGAGCCGAACCCTGATTCAGAATCCGATTCTGAAAACACTGGTAAAGGACAGATCATTGACGCAGACCCCATTGCTATTGTCACAACCGCATCAATTGAACAAGAAGAGACAACAGATCCCGAAGAGGGGGAGTGCCTTTTTCATTCACAGATGTGGGTGAAGGGGACCCCGCTGCATTTTATTGTTGATAGTGGAAGTTAGAAGAAACTCATCTCAACAGAGGTCATCAAACAGTTGGGATTGTCGACAACACCACACCCGCAGCCATACAACATCAGGTGGCTTCGCCAAGGACGAGATATTTGTATTAGAAAACAATGTCGATTGTCATATGGCATCCAGCACTTCAAGGACAAGGTATTATGTGATGTTTCCCCACTAGATTTATATGATGTTCTCTTGGGCCAACCATATATGTGGAAGTGCCATGTTGTTTATGAGTCTCGACCTCGTAGTGTCATTGTTACTTTGGGGGGTCATCTCTACATAATACCAGAGGTAGTTCCAATTATTGTTCCACCTAAAAAGTGTCGCAAGGTAGTATCTCATACTGCAAAATTCAGCTTCTTCACAATCTATTCAAAAGGGGAACATAAGGACATTGCAACCACTACAGTCTCACCCCCTGCACCTTTTATCCAACAGAAGCAGGTCAAAAAGGTTGCAGCAAAGCACAAAGATTCCTTTTGCACACCTTCCTCTCATATAGCTCGACTTGTTGAATAGCCTCAACTTCAACAGGTTCATGACAAACTTCCACAAACTAAGCAACGCGACGTCTCCAGCAATACAAGCATCTCACCCAGATGCAAATTCAGCAAACACTTTTCCCTCTCCCCCGGGAACTCAACGCAATGGATACCATTTCTTCCTAAGGAGGGAGGATTGATCCAAGTGGATATCGGTGGCCACCCACCTTTTCTGACTGGCTCAAAACAGTTTTCTGGCAATTTTGACAATTTACTATTTTTAGCAGGTTTTAACTTTTGGGGCCATTTTGAGGGCCTAAATGAAGGTTTTTCGAGATCANCCCGGGAACTCAACGCAATGGATACCATTGCTTCCTAAGGAGGGAGGATTGATCCAAGTGGATATCGGTGGCCACCCACCTTTTCTGACTGGCTCAAAACAGTTTTCTGGCAATTTTGACAATTTACTATTTTTAGCAGGTTTTAACTTTCGGGGCCATTTTGAGGGCCTAAATGAAGGTTTTTCGAGATCAAGGTTAACAATGATATCTTAAGGCATTATTGGGCCCCCAAAATTAATCTCCTCGATGATACCTTTCCAACGATCTATCATACGCCTAAAACGGAGATCATATGCAAAAGTTACGACCCCGGGAAGTTGATGTACTAACTTACCCAAACGGGGCCCACGTGACTTTTGGCGCTTCATCTCCTAGGGTTAGGTTTTTGGATGTATAGGAATTTTGGCACTCCTGTTTATTGTAAAAAGGCCTCTAGAGCCTCATTGTAATCATCTTCTTGTGAATGCGAGTATCCATCACATCTCTTCTCAGAGATAAGCTGCCACCATTCTAGTGAGTCTTTCACTCTGTATTTTTACAGTCTCTGTACATTTCTTTCATTAATAGAAATCATGTATTACTGTATCTTTGTGTTTATGGTTGCATCTCTGATATATTTATGTTATAATTATTGGATATATGCGATATCTCTGTGCATTTCTTTATTATATCTCCGCTTTCATTGACATACCTAGACCTATATCTAGAAATTGCCTTGGCATGCCTTGCCTTTTCATTCCTTGTCTTGCCATGGTCTAGGTCATGGTCTATGTCATGTTATAGGTCATGGTAATGGTGTAATTATAGGTCTTTGTCTAGGTATAGGTCTAGGTCATGGCTTAGATCTAGGTCAAGGTCTATGTCATGGTCATGGTTTAGTTCTAGGTCTATTGTCAACATGTCGTTGAATGGCATGAGGAGGTGAGGTGCAACTCATGATAAAATTCAAACTAGGACTCGGATGGACTAACCCTCAGTTGCATTAGATCTAGGAGACTAGGTTTCAACTAGTGGGGCCCTTCGGGTTTTGCTCAATGAGGCATAGTGCAAATTTTGAACACAAGGTCGATTTTAAAGAACATTATGTTGGGTGATAATGGGTAGCATGGTTGTGTGCACCTTGGTCAAACAGATGTGTGGGTGCTTACAAAACTTCGTTATACTTCTCAGTGTGGATTTTATTCCCTTGAGCCAAATTGCCAACATATCTCTGAATCTAGTGAGGAGGCGAGTTGTAATTCACGATAAAACTCAAACCAAGACTTGGATGGACAAATCGTTTATTGCAATGAATCTGGGGCACTGATTTTTAGCTAGTGGGGCCCCTCCATTGTCATTTCATTTCCTAGAAAAGTGTTTGTTTCAAGATTTCCAAGACTAGGTTTTTTCTCAATGAGGCATAGTGCAAATTTTGAACAAGAGGTTGATTTTCAAGAACACTGTGTCGGGTGATTGTGGATAGTGTGGTCGCATGGGCCTTGGCCAAACAGAGGTGCAGGAGCTTATGAAAATATGTTATGCTAATCGGTGTGTATTTTATGCCTCTGGACCAAATTGCCAATGATGCAGGAGCATCGCTCCACCTCAGCATGCACCAGTCAGATTTCATGCATGGTGTGCATTTAAGGGAGGAGAGGCACCACCCTCTCATTTTGCCTCGAGAATCTAAGGAGAGATCCAGGAATTTAATGAAGACAAGTTGGAAGAGAAAAATTTTGATTTTTCACAAGCTGGAGATAAGGTTGCCATTAAGTGGTTGACAATATAATGGATCTACATCTGATTCGGAGAAGATTTCCATTATTGTAAATTTCCCTTTAGATAAGAATTTTGAATAATGATTTGACACCACTAGTTTAATCTTGAGAGGGAAACTCATTGAGCCCCTCTTATATAAATATTTGTATTGTTGCAAATGATAAGATAGACGATAAGGGGTTAGCTAGGATAGAATTATCCAGGAGAGGATAAACGATAAGGGGTTATCTAGGATAGAGTTATATAGGAGAGAAACACAGAGAGTCGAGACTCAGTTGTAGCTCGGGTAATTTGACATTCTACCATTAATAGAAAATGACAATTTCTCCTGTTCTACATTTATGTGTGATGGATGTTGTGTTATGAATGTCATTTACATGTTTGTGAATTGTAGATGAATGTTAGAAATTGTCTGTAGGGATAAAGATTTTTTTTCTATCCGTGAGTGTGTTGAGTTAAGTCTGGTTCTCTAGGCTAAATGTAAGGAGCGCATGACAAAGGATAGAAAATATGTGTGCCAACGCAAGGAGTGTGTGTCTAAACTCAGTGGAGTCAGAAGAGAAGTTGCCAGGAGAGCACACCAGATTAATTTACAGACTCAGGGAGAAATTTCAAGGCAGTTAAGTACCTTGGAAAGAAAGACTATGTGGGGGAAAGCACAGTTCAGAGTTACTGAACACTCTGGAATACTCTACCAGGAGGGAATCGAGCTAATCTGAGTGTGCATAGAAGAAACAAGGTTGAAGGTGTTGGAGAATCCCAGAATTGTTGAACATTCTGGTGAATGTAGGCTTTGCAAGAAGTGTGTCGACAAAGGAAAGGAGATGCCTTAAACTTTTCCATAAGTCTAAGGGAGAATTCGTCGAAGAACTGAGCCAAGCACAAGGAGTGAACCTAAGGTGTTGTAATTTCACCTTACAAGCTCAGGAAGTAGAGAGAGAGACTGTTAGGAGGGAAAGAAGAAGTCCAATGAAGGACGCAAAGGAACTAGGAACCTTGGAGGTTTTCAAGATGAGAAAAGTCGTAGAAGAGTCTGCACAGAACTCTGCAAGGAGTGCAGAAAGTATTTGAGAGCATTTTGAGTCTCAAAAGGATAAATTGTGCTAAGTGTGAAAAAGATTCGAGGAGTTGTCGAAGTGTCGAAGAAAGTGAAACCATCCATCATTAAGGAGGAGACAGGTGGAAGAAGATTGAGAGGTTTGAGAGCTAGAACTTTGGGAGATTTGCCGAGAGAAAATGAATATCTTTGTGAGGTCACGAAGAGTGATTTCAGTCTAGACCATTGGATCTGGGAGGGAACGTGGTAGAGATCCACACATTTCAAAGGAGGACCCCTTTGAAGAAGAACTAAGAGGATAATACCTGAAGCGTTGGGTAGTGAAGTAATCCTAGCTATCCATCGAGGTAGGACGCATGGAAAAGGATCAACACATCGTTGGTTTGTAAATCGGGAGAAGCAGAGTCAGGAGAAGAGAGGACTTACAAAGCCCAAACTAGCGAAGTCAATCACATCACTTTATCGTGAGAAGAGCGTGGACCATAGATCTGGTCCCGAAGAATTCGTCGATTCAAAAATTGGGAAAAATGGAGAAAGAAACTCGTGAAAGTGTCGAAGTACGAGATCACGAAGGGATTTGGCCCACAGTCGTAAACTGTGGTCACGTCAAGGAGGAAGCCTAGCATGGGGAGCTAGCGACGTTGGTGTTAAGAGTTGAAAAATTCTAAGGAGAGGGTCTGGGGGTGCTACATAACCGCACTGAGAAAGTAAAGGGTCTGGGTCAGGTTAAAACGGTTCCATCGGGATCTCAATGAACCATTCGGTTTGGCGACTTGAACGATCCTAGACCAGGAAGTTGAGCATCCCTTTGGAGGGAAGAGGGGGTTTTCACCAGAGTGGTATCAGAGCCAGGTTTCTCCTATAGACAACAGGTGAAGGAGGAGACAAAGGAGATAGTTTGATACTAGAATGGTATCAGAAAAGGTTTTCTTCTGCAGATTTTAGGCGAGGGAGAAGATGAAGATGCTCTCAGTCGCAGAGTGAACAAAAAACTTGCTAGGAGGGCAGGTAGAAGGTAAATATGTCCATTGACAGTCATAAACATGTTCGAGGAGAAGTCCATTCATAGAAGAGAAAGGTGACGATGGACAAGGAGCTCAGTGAAATCTGACCACAGATGGAGAATCTTGCATTCAAGATGCAGCAGAAGTTAAAGGTACACTGGAGGTACGAATGGCCTTTGAAGACGACAACTAAATGGCATGTTCGAATTTTTTTATCTAGAGGTCAGCAACAGATGTTAAGAAGGTGGATGAGGCAGGTTGAATCCCTTAGTCATAAGGGAAAGAGATCTGGAAAGAGTCTCGTATATTTCTAGGTGGGAAATGAGAAGGGATCAATGGATCTCGTAAACTGCCAAGTGGGAAAGGACAAAGAGATGAGCTCAGCTAAGAGTTCACATCAGAGGATGTTGATAGACAAAGAGGAGGTAGAAGGAATACCTCACTCATATGGAGATTCACATGGAGCTGTGAGTCGTGTAAATGAAGATGATCAGAATTTGCAAACTTCCGTCATCAAAGAGAACGATCAAGGGAGCATTATGATCATTAGAGGAGTCGAGATATTCCTACCAAGCATCCAAGGAGAGGCTAGCACAGATGTTTCATATGTGACAAGAAGAAAGGAAGTTGAGAATGCCATGGAAGAAGAGGAACAAATACTGCTATCTGTCCCAACAGAAGGAGAACACCCAGTTGAGTTAATTACTCAGTGAGAATTGGCGTTAAAGGAACTGGAGGATTGGTTGGGAAATTCAGAACTAGAAGGTGGATTCTAAGAGATAGCCATTCAATAGGAGATACACTAGAACGAGTTGCAGTTGGTGGAACTTGGAACAGAATCAGTCGAGAAAATGACAGGGGTCAATCTGTCAGAGGAAGTAGTTGAATGATAGTTCAGTATTGAGACTGCAGAAGTGGAGGATGCAACAGGGTGGCAAGTCAAAGCCACAAGATATGGAGAAGATGACTTGGGAAATCAACACAATTTTCCCATGAACAAGGAAGGAATGCAGGAAGCTAGTCTACATAAGGAAAGTCAGTCGATAGAGCAGTTGGATGAAGTCGTTGAGGAGATAAGGAAGCTAATGTTGGAGTTGGTAGAGTAATTGTTCAGCATGAGGAAGTTGGGAAACAAGAAACCTGCACGAGAAGCAAGGATGATGCAGGAGCATAAGCAACAAAGCAGAGGAGCTGAGAGATATCTCCAAGAGAAATTTCTGGATCCAGGAGGATTTCAACCACGCTGGAAAGCTCATGAGTAGGAGCTCATGATTTTCATAGCCATGGAGTATGATGCAGGAGAATCACTCCACCTCAGAACGCGCTAGTCATATTTCATGCATGGTGCACATTTAAGGGAGGAGAGGCACCTCCCTCTCATTTTTCCTCGAGAATCAAAGGTGAGATCTAGGCATTTAATGAAGACAAGATGGAAGCGAAAAAATGTGATTTCACACAAGTTGGAGATAAGGTCACCATTAAGTGGTTGAAAACATAATGGATCTGCATCCGATTCAGAGCAGATGTCCATCATTGTAAATTTCCCTTTCAATAAGCATTTTGAATGGTGATTTGACACCACTAGTTTAAGCTTGCGAGGGAAGCTCGTCGAGCCCCTCTTGTATAAATTTTGGTATTGTTGCAAAGGAGAGGATAGACGATAAGGGGTTAGCTAGGATAGAGTTATTCAGGAGAGAATAGACGATAAGGGGTTAGCTAGGATAGAGTTAGCTAGAAGAGAAACATAGAGAGTCGAGACTCAATTGTAGCTCGGACTCCGTGTTGTAATTTGACATTCTACCATTAATATAAAATGACAGTTTTTCTTGTTCTACATTTATGTGTGATGGATGTTGTGTTATGAATATCATTGACATGTTTATGAATTGTAGATGAATGTTAGAAATCATCTGCAGGGATAGAGATATTGTTTTCTATCCTCGAGTGTGTTGATTTAAGTCTGGTTCTCTAGGATAATTGGAAGGAGTGCACAATAGAGGGTAGAAACTCTATGAGCCGATGCAAGGAGTGTGTATTTGAACTCAGTGGAGTCATGAGAGAATTTTCCAGGAGATAACACTAGATTAATTTACAGACTCAGGGAGAAATTTCAAGGCGGTTAAGTACATTGGAAAGAAATATTGTGTAGGGGAAAGCACAGTTCAGAGTTATTGAACACTCTGGAATACTCTTCCAGGAGGGCATCGAGCTAGTGTGAGAGTGCACATAATCAACATGGTTGAAGGTGTTGGAGAATCCCATAATTGTTTAATATTCTGGTGAAGTAAGTATTTGCATGAAGTGCGTCAATAAAGTAAAGGAGATGCCTTAAACCTTTCCATAAGGCTAAGGGAGAATCCAATGAAGAACTGAGCCAAGTGCAAGGAGTGCACCTAATTTGTTGTAATTTCACCTTACAAGATTAGGAAGCAGAGTGAGAGACTTCCAGGAGGGCAAGAAGAAGTCCACTGAAGGATGCAAAGGAACTAGGAACCTTGGAGGTTTTCAAGCCGAGAAAAGTCACAGAAGAGTCCGTGCAGAACTCTGCAAGGAGTGAAAAAAGTATTTGAGAGCAGTCTAAGTCTCGAAAGGAGAAATTGTGGTAAGTGTGAAAAAGAATCGAGGACTTGCCAAAGTCCTGAAGATAATGAAACCATCCATCGTCGAGGGGAAGACAGGTGGCAGAAGATTGAGAGGTTTGGGAGATAGAACTTTGGGAGGTTTGCTGAGAGCAAATGAAGATCTTTGTGAGGTCTCAAAGAGAGATTTCAGTCCAGACCATTGGATCTGGGAGTTCACGTGGCAGAGATCCATGCATTTTGGAGGAGAAACCCTTCAGAGAATAAATAAGAGGAGAAAACCCGAAGCGTTGGCTAGCGAATTAATCCTAGTCGTCCATCGAGGTAGGATGCATGGCAAAGGATCAACGCATCACTTGTTCATAAATCGGGAGAAGAAAATTTGGGAGAAGAGAGGACTCATGAAGCCCAAAATCGCAAAGTCAATCACAACCCTTGATTGCAAGAAGAGCGTGGACCGTAGATCTAGTCCTGAAGAATTCATCAATTCGAAAATCGAGAAAAAGGAAGAAAGAAGCTCAAGAAAGTTCCAAAGTACAGGATCACGAAGGGAGTTGGTCCACTGTCATAAACCATGGTTATGTCAAGGAGGAAGCCTAGCACGGGGAGCTAGCGGTGTTGACATTAAGAGTTGAAAAACGCTAAGGAGAGGGTATGCAGGTGCTACATAGTTGCATTGCGAAAGTGAAGGGCCTGGGTCAAGTTAAAATGGTTCCATCAAGAGCCCAAAGAACCATTCGGTTCAGTGAATTGAACGATCCTAGATTGGGAGGTTGAGTAGCCCTTTGGAGGGAAGAGGGAGTTTGCACCAGCCAACATGTCCCTGAATGGATTGAGGAGGAAAGTTGTAACTCGTGATAAAACACAAACTAGGACTTAGATGGATGAATTATCTATTGCATTGGATCCAGGGCACCGAGTTTCAGCTAGTGGGGCCCCTCCGTTGTCATTTTGTTTCCTAGAAAAGGGTTTGTTTCAGTATCTTCTGAACTAGGGTTTTGCTCAATGAGATTGAATGAAAATTTTGAACAAGAGGTCTACTTTCAAGAACACTATTCCAGGTGATTGTAGGTAGCACGATCATGTGGGCCTTGTTAAAACAATTGTGTAGGAGCTTACATAAATCCGTTATGCTGGTCGGTGTGGATTGTATACCCCGAGACCAAATTGACAACATGTCCTTGAATGGCTTGAGGAGGTGAGTTGCAACTCGCGATAAAAATTAAAACATGACTCAAATGGATGAACCATCTATTATATTGGGTTCGGGGAACTGAGTTTCATCTAGTGGGGCCTCTCTGCTTTCATTTCGTTGCCCGAAAAATCGTTTGTTGCAAGATCTTCAGGACTAGGGTTTTTCTCAATGAGGCATAGTGAAAATTCTAAACAAGAGGTCTATTTTTAAGTACAATGTGTTAGTTGATTGTGGGTAGCATGGTCACATGGGCCTTGGCCAAACAGACATGCATGAGATTACAAAACTTTCTTATGCTTCTCAGTGTGGATTTTATGCCTCCAAACCAAATTGCCAACATGTCCCTGAATGACTTGAGGAGGCGAGTTGCAAATCATGGTAAAAATAAAACTAAGACTTAGATGGATGAACCATCTATTTCATTGGATCCAAGGCACTGAGTTTCAGCTATTAGGGCCCCTCCCCTATCATTTTGTTTCCTAGAAAAGTTTTTGTTGTGGGATCTTTGGGGTTGTGGTTTTTCTCAATGAGGCACAGTGCATATTCTGAACAAGAGGTCGATTTTTAAGAACATTTTTTCGAGTGATTGTTAGTAGCATGGTCACATTGACCTTCGCTAAACAAACATGTGGAATCTTATGAAACTTCATTATGCTACTTGGTGTGGATTTTATCCCCCTAGACCAATTTGCTAACATGTCCCTGAATGGCTTGAGGAGGTGAGCTACAACTCACAATAAAACTAAAACTGGAACTTAGATGGATGAAATGCCAGTTGCATTGGATCTGGGGCACCGGGTTTCATCTAGTGGGGCCCTTCCTCCATCATTTTGTTGCCCGAAAATTTGTTTGTTGCAGGATCTCCTAGACTAGAGTTTTTCTTAATGAGGCATAGTGCAAATTTTGAACAAAGAGGTTGATTTTCAAGAACACTATTCTGGGTGATTGTGGATAGCATGTTCATGTGGGACTTGGCCAAAAAAATGTGTAGGGAATTACAAAACTCCATTATGCTGCTCTGTGTGGATTTTATGCCTCGAGACCAAAGTGAAAACATGTCCCTAAATGGCTTGAGAGGAGGAGTTGCAACTCACGATAAAACTCGAACTGGGACTTGGATGGATGAATCGTTGGTTCCATTCGATCCAGGGCATTGGGCTCCAGCTAGTGGGGCCTTCCATTTTCATTCCATTTCCAGGAAAATAATTTGTTGCAGGATCTTCGGGACTAGGGTTTTTCTCAATGAGGCATAGTGAAAATTATGAACAAGAGATCGATTTTCAAGAACACCATGTGGGGTGATTGTGTGTAGCGTGGTCGTGTGGGCCTTGGCCAAATATATGTGCAATATCTTACATAAATTTATTATGTTTCTCAATGTGGATTTTATTCCCCGGGACCAAATTGCTAACATGTCCCTGAAGGACTTGAGGAGGTGAGTTGCAACTCACAATAAAACTCAAACTGAGACTCAGATGGGAAAAATGTTTGTTGTGTTGGATCTAGGGCACCAATTTTCAACTATTGGGGCCCCTCTATTGTCATTCCATTGCCCAGTAAATATTTTGTTGTAGGATTTTTGGAACTATGGTTTTACTTAATGAGGCATAGTGAAAATTTTGAACAAGAGATTGATTTTCAAGAACACTATGTCGGGTGATTGTGGGTAGCGTGGTCACATGGGCCTTGGCCAAACATACATTTGGGAACTTATGGAACTCCGTTATGTTTCTCGGTGTGGATTTTATTCCCCCAAACCAGATTTCCAACATGTCCCTGAATGGCTTGAGGAGTCGACTTGCAGCTCACGATAAAATTCAAACCAACACTCGAATGGCTGAATCATTTGTTGCATTGGATGTGGGGCACCAAGTTTTAGCTAATGAGGCCCCTCCGCTATCATTTTTTTCCCCATAAAATCACTTGTTGCAGAATCTCGAGTACTAGGGTTTTTCTCAATGCAGCATAGTAAAAATTACGAACAAGAGGTTGATTTTCAAGAACACTATGTTGGGTGATTGTAGGTATCATTTTCATGTGGCCCTTGGTCAAACAGATGTGTGGTAGGTAAAAAAACTTTGTTATTCTACTTGGTGTGGATTTTATGCCCTCGAACCTAATTTCCAACATGTCTCTGAATGGATTGAGGAGACAAGTTGAAACTCTCAATAAAACTAAAATCAGGACTCGGATGGATGAACCGTCAGTTGCATTGGATCCAGGGCACTAGGTTTCATCTAGTGGAGCCCCTCCTCTATCATTATGTTTCTTGGAAATGCATATTTTGTAGGATCTCTAGGAGTAAGGTTTTCCTCAGTGCTTACTAAATATGTTTGACAATTTAATACCTTGTAAGGCTAGACAAGGCAAGGCATGCCATGGTATGGAAAGGAAAGACAATGCTATACATTGCATGGAATGGCAARTCAAGGCAAGGMATTGCATGGCATGGCAATGAATGACATGGMATGGCAAGAAAATAAAATGCAAGGCATGACATGGCATGGCATGGCATGGAATGGCAAAGCGAGACAATATAAGGCATGGAAATGCATGGAAAGGTAAGAAAATGAAAGGAAAGACATGGCATGGTAATAAAATACATGGCATGGAGAGGAATGACATGGCATGGAAAGTAAAGGCATGACATGGGATGGAAAGGCAAGGAAATGCATGGAATGGCATGGAATGACATGAAAAAGCAAGGCAAGGCATGGCATGGAATGGTAAAGCAATCCAAGGCATGTCATGGAAAGGAAATGCATGGAATGAAAAGTAATGGAATGACATGGCATGGGAAGGCATGGAATAGCATGCAAAGGCAAGGTAAGGCATGACATAGCATGGAAAGGCAAGACATGGAATAGCATGTAAATGCAAGGAAACACATGGCATGGCGTTGCTAGGAAAGGAAAGGAATGGTAAGGAAAGGCATGGAAAGTCAAGGAAAGGCATGGAATAGCATGGAAAGGCAAGGCATGACATGGCATGACATGGCATGGAAAGGAAAGGAAAGAAATGACATGACAAGGCATGGCATCACAAGGAATGACAAGGAAAGGAAATTCAAGGCATGGCATGGCATAAGATGGAAAGGTAAGGTAAGGCATGGCATGGAAAGGCAAGACAATGCAAGGCATGGCATGGCAAGACATGGCAAGGAAAGGCATGACAAGGTGATGAAAGGCATGAAAAGGCAAGGCATGGCAAGGAAATGCAAGTCATGGCATGTCATGCCAAGGAAAGGCAATGCAAGGCCTGGCATGGAAAGACAAGGAATGGCATGGAATGGAAAGACATGGATTGGAAAGGAAAGGCATGGCATGGCAAGGCATGGCATGGAAATAACACTTCAATAGATGGAAAGGAAATTTGTGATATAAATTTAAGTCATATGTCCCTAGAAAAAATGTTTTTTTATTTCTTGGGATAAGAAATGTTCCTTTTTTGTGATGCTTGTTTCATTTCAATCCACATTTTGATTTGAATTTCCCCTTTCATAATGTTATGGAAAGATATATATTTATTGTTGTATAGGTTAAAATGGGAAGCTATATGGAAATTAAATGCATGGCATTGAAAGAAAAGGCATGACAAGGCATGGCATGTAATGACATGGAAAGGAAAGGGAAGGAAAGGCATTTCATGGCATGGGAAGGCATGATATGACATGGCATGTAAAGTTAATTCAATGCAAGGCATGGCAGGGCATGGTAGGGTAGGGAAAGGCGAGGAATTGCATGGAAATACATGGCATGGCATGGAAAGTCAAGGCATGGAATGACATGGCAAGGCAAGGCATGGCATGGAAAGGAAGGGTATGAAAAGGCATGGAATAGAAAGGAAATGCATGGCTTGGAAAGGAAATTGAAGGCAAGGCATGGCATAAACATAGTTCCCTAACAACCAAAAAGAACCACAACATACAAGAATACCATAAATAACATAGTATAAAGCCAAAATTTCAATCATTCATGAATTTGAAATATTTGTTCAATTATTCATTTTACATACCTATGGTCATTCAATTAGATCATCGGGATCACTTCTGATATTGATGGTATCCATTAACTTCTCTTTCTCAGAGTAAGGAAAGAAGTAGCGTACCTTTGATGAGTTCTTACTTGGAATTGCTTGTAGTTGGAGGTTTGTACCAACAACCAAGTTTGTAAAGTGGTATAGAGATTCACCTAGTCTATAGTGTTGAAATACATAACCACCTCTGTTTAGTGTTCCTTCATCCTATTTCAGATATTCTCCTTTAATAACCATCCATTGTAATGTCCCCAACTAGGCTAGGAAGGGAAAAATATGTTTTATGTCCCAAACTTGTTATTTTTTCTTATGTAAAAGGGGTTATTAACTTCTATCAAATAGATTTCTCGTTGAAGAATATTGTCAAACATGTAGAATACATCCATTACACATAAAATGGAGCAGATAACATGCCATCTTTATTATGGATGGAAAACTCACAAACCAATACAATGACATCTAATGATTGTAATAACAGTTGTAGAACACCACCCTAATGGTTTCCAAGTAGCTACACAAACCACTACAAAACAACACAAGAGAAACCTAGAATGATGCCACTCTACTATCCCTCACACTGCTCTATTCTGGTAGTACCCCTCTACAAGTGGCCTTCAAACCCTATCCTCAACCCCTCGTAAGCTCAATCTAGAAAACTCTTGTAACCCCAATCTGAAAAGGTCCTTGCAGGACAGTTGTGAGGCATATAGTGGGGAATCACAGGAAAACCCTAGCTCAACCCATGGGGATTCTCTAAAGTCGATATCTTCAAACCCTCTGAAAAATTGTAACTATCTGAGCTCGACCTCATCTAGAAAGTATCGTAATCCTCCTATATACCATAGTATCCCTCCAACAATAAACAAAATACCAAGTGAATATCCAATGAACATATTGTATGGATCCTCCTCCTCCTTGTCTATCTCCAATGGAAATCCTAAATGGATTTCTCTCTTGTCTAGCTAGGATGGATATTACACCATCGAAACCAAACCAATAGTGGAAGGGTTTTTCCCAAAACCCCAACAAAAACGATGGCTACAAGAGCACTCATTAAAATATCAAATAATAATAATTAGAAGTGAGGGGTTTCCCTTCTTTTATACAATTCCAACCCCTTCCATATCCTTCCTACACGCCTTTTAGAAATTCCCCTTTTGGACTACATCAATCCTTCTATATCTTTCCCCTTTTTGACCAAATCAAATGTAACTTCTAGAATTTCCCCATTTTTGACTAAATCAAATGTAACCCTTATTTTCCCTCCAATTTTCACTTTAGGATTAAATGTCACTTTAATAATAATTAAGTAACTTATTAATCCAAAGTTACTTTACTTTCCCTAATCTCAATTTAATAATATAATATCTCCTATAACACACCCAAATTTAAACCTATTGGGCTATGCCACACATTAACTCTTGCGGAACTGTATAAATTGTAACATCCCAGATCACCCAGGTTGATGCCATGTCACTCCATAAAAACAACAATATATATAACTTTAATCAGACAAAGAAATTATGCAAATGCACAGAATTCATGTAGAAATAACAGTAAACATATGCATGCATCATACACATGCAATAACCATAAACATAAAGCATGTATAAATACACAACATGTAATTTACACACAATTGATACTTATCTTTTATGGAATACCACCAACTAAGTGCAGGCCTTCCACGATCCTCTTAGCCTTAGACCACACTTTTCATCACTCTCAACAATGGGTCACCCCTAAGCTGGGAATAAGCTCCACCCAGGTAAAGGTATTTCTAGGCTAGGCTGAGACAATACAAACAACAGGAAGGATCTCATCCCAAGAACCAACTCAAACTAACATCCTACAGCCTCTCATTCCCCACGTGCATGTCTCACCATAGGAAGTGTGCCCCTTCTCTACTCAAAAATCCTTTAGCTTCCCTACTTTCCTTTGAAAGATTTAGCAATAGGTCGAACAAGAATTCTCAAAGTACTATAGCTGCAGTTGGGTTCCCTTAGGATATCGCTTTCCCAACAATTCTCTCACCTAAAGAGAGTTTCTCACAGGCCTAGAAACCTGTCTCTTCAATCCCATGGTTCTGACAAACCACTTCTTCAATCCAACTCTCTAGTCAACAAGGTACAAGCTTAGGTGAAGGCAACAAAAGAAAATGGTTATGGAACAGGTGAAGGCAGAAAAAAAAATTGTTATGGAATAAGTGTTTTTCATAAAATAAAGGTGCAACACATTCTCAGTTAGATTCATGTGCATTGTGCATCCCAAGAGGAATACATATTTACTGTTGATCACAGGAAATGTACAGGGTAGCTCAAGAGTGTGTGCAGGCTCCAAGAGCACGTGAATGATGCGAAGGTCAACTAATGGAGAGGATGTTTGGTGCATGAATGGGTGAGTGAGTGAATGGATCCATGAGTGCAAAATGAAATAATTTCCCCTAAACGTATTTTTATGTGCCCTTGATAACACATGGCTCTCAAGGGTCTTGTTCCTCTCCACTTGGGATTCATTCTCTTTCCCATGAGACTTAGGATAAAATAATTATCCTCACCAAAATATTTAGGAATAATATTATATTATTCCTTTGGCAGTAAACCTTAAAGCTTAACCCTTTTCCTAGGCTCTTAGCCCCTCCCCTCCCCTTCCCTTCCTAGTGGGTTTTAGTCACCCATACTCTTTTATTGTGGTTGGTGTACATGCAGTGATGTATTATATTAATGATATGAGTGTTTACATATACAAAAATAGGTTCACTGGCCTTTGGCATCTAGGCTCTCCGTCCTAATCATCACATAAGCTTCCTAGCTTATAATCACATGGCTCACCAGCCTATAAAAAAAATTTTACATTTTCAATTGGGGATCAGTATTGGGGTATTACATTCCCCTCCCCTTATTTATGCACTATCCTCAATGCATCTTATTTACATATTACCATCAAAATTTTCAAAAATCTTCAAAAAAATGTGGGTATAACATCTTCGTGCTCCCAAGTTGCATCCTCATGACCATACCAGGTCCATTGGAACTTTACTAGCTCTATGGCTCAATTCTAGAGATGCTTGATCTTATGATCTAGTATGCACACTGGATGCACTTGAAAAGCACCTTCTTGCTCCACTCGAATCACATTCCAATCAATAACATGATTAGCATCAGATACATACTTTTTGAAAAATGATACATAGAATATATTATGAATAGACATTGATGCAGGTAATGCAAGCATATATGCTACAGGCCCAATCCTCTCTAGGATTTCAAACAGCCCACAATAATGAGATTCCAACTTTGAATAGTTTCCCAATTTAAAGGAACTTTTGTTGGCCTTCACTTTCAAGAATACATGATCACCCACTTTAAATTCCCTGTGGGCTCTTCCCTTATCAACATAGATTTTCTTACTGTCTTGATCAACCTTTAAAGTCTTATTTATTTTTTATATCTACTCTTCCATTTCTCTAAGTAAATCAGTCTCAACCACTTTTCTATCTGTCAGGTTGTCCCAACTTACATGTGTTTTTCACCTTCTTCCATAAAGTGCTTCAAATGGGCTCATCTTCAGAGATGTTTGGAACCCATTGTTATAAGAAAACTCTACCAAGTGTAGGTAGTCTTCCCATTTTGATGGTTTATCCATCACATACAACCCAAAAATATCCTTGATCACTTGGTTCACACTCTTTGTTTTCCCATTAGATTCTAGATGATAAGTTGTGCTAAAATTCAAATTTGTTCCAAATATTTTACATAATATTTTCTAGAAATTCGATGTCAATTTTGAATCTCTTTCAAACACAATTTTCTTGGGTATACCATGAAAACGAGCAATTTCCCTCATATAAATATCAACAATGTTATTTTCCTTTTGAGTGAGCTTCACTAGAATAAAATGGGTAGCTTTGGTAAGCTTGTCCACCACTACCATGATAGAATCATGATTCTTTCTTGTTTCGGGAAGTTTGGTGATGAAGTCCATTGTTACCACTTCCCATTTCCACTTAGGGATGGGTAATGGCTACAACAACCTAGCTGGGTGTTTATGCTCAACCTTGACCTTTTGACACTCCAAACATTTGGCAATGTACCCAACCACTTCTTTCTTCATGCCCGACCAATAATATTGGCTCTTGATAGCTACAATTGTTTTTTGATACCATGGATGTCCAACATAAGGTACATTATGCATTTCCCTCAATATCATATTTTTCAATTCTTGGGAATTGGGTACATAAACTATGCCTCTATACCTGAGAGTTTCATCAACTTCGAGCTTGTTTTCCTTTTTTTTTTGCTGCAAAATACCTTGTTGTAATTTTTCCATTATTTTCCATGTATTATAAATCTGAATTTGCAGACTCTAAGATTTTGCCTTTCAAATCAGATTGGTACATGCTCATGGATATATCATGCAACTCATGCACTCTTCTATTGAGTGCATCAATCACCTTGTTCTCTTTCCCTTTTATATGCTTTATTTCAAAGTCGTATTCACTGAGAAATTCCAACCACCTGCTCTGTCTAGAATTTAGATTTGGTTGATCAAATAAATATTTTATACCGTTACGATTTGTCCTCAACTCGAACCTTTTCCCCATGAGGTATTTCCTCCACTTCTTCAAGGCATGGACTATGGATTGCAACTCCAAATCATGAGTGGCATAATTCCTTTCAT
Source organism: Picea mariana (assembly GCA_032191745.1). Taxonomy (NCBI): domain Eukaryota; kingdom Viridiplantae; phylum Streptophyta; class Pinopsida; order Pinales; family Pinaceae; genus Picea; species Picea mariana. Next base: position 206,518 of record JASDQU010736149.1, on the reverse strand, counting down.
GCTCCTTCAACTTCCTTTATTCATAACATACAACAAACCAATTTTTACTAAGGATGCCACCAAGTCCTTCTTTACATGCATCTGTGCATACAATGAAGTCTTCATTTGGATCAACAATCCTTAGAATTGGAGCACTGGTTAATAGTTGCTTCAAATGTTGGAAATTATTTTCACACTCCAATGTCCACTGAAACTTCACTCACTTCTTTTGCAAGGAAATGATCGGGTGTGAAATCTTTGAGAATCTTGCAAAAAATATTTTGTAGTAGCCTGCAAGGCCCATGAAGGATCTGACTTTTGTCACATTTTTAGGTGTTGACCATCTTCTAATGGTCTCAATATTTCCAGGGTCTATTGCTATCCCTTGATAAAATATAATATGCCCAAAATAATGAATTTGGTTCTGATAAAATGAGTAGTTGCTGAATTTGGGATACAATTGATGCTCCCTTAGTACTTGTAATACCATCTTCAAGTGTTTCTCATGCTCTTCTTCCAACTTGTAATATATAAGAATTCTATCCAAAAAGACAATGCCAAAATTATCTAAATATTCTCTGAAAACACCATTCATTAAACACATGAAGACAATTGGTGCATTTGATAACCCAAATGGCACCACTGTGAACTCATAATGGCCATACCTTGTTCTAAAAGAAGTCTTGTTGATGTATTCATATTTAATTCCTACCTGATGATAACCTGACCTGATAACAATCTTGGATAATATTTTTGCATTCTTCAACTAATCAAAGAGGTCATAGATCCTTGGAAAAGGATACTTGTTCTTTACAATTACTTTGTTTAACTTCCTCAATTCAATATAAAGTCTCAATGTTCTATCCTTATTCTTCATGAATAAAACTGGAGCACCCCAAGGTGACACACTTGGTCGTATATACCCCTTCTTCAAAAGATCTTCAAGTTGAATTTGCAACTCCTTTAATTCTGGGGTACCCATCCTGTAATGGGTCTTGGATACTGGTGTTTCTTCAGGGATCAGATTTATAGAGGAATCAATATCTATTATAGGGGGTAATCCTGATATTTATTTAAACAAATCCTCAAACTCCTTTAGGACTGCATAATCTTCAATATTTGACACCTTATCCTTAGGTGTATCTTCCATATGAGATGCAAATAATTGACACCCTTTCCTATAACATTTCTTCAACTACAATGCTGAAATTTTTGTGACAGTTACTGCTTTGGGAATTCCCTAGACTATCCTTAGGTTCCCTTCCCCATACAGGAAAGTAAATTCCTTGATGTGACAGTCTAGGATAGCATGTTGTTTGTCTAACCAATCCATATCAATTAGAAAGTCATAGGAACCTAAGGGAAATACGTTCAAATCCGCCCTGGTGTTCAGTCCATTCATGTCCATAGGACATGACTTAATCATCTCATTAAACTCTCTTTTGGCTCTGGTATCCAGCTGCACCAACAAAGATTTTCCATGATTTCTTATTAGAAAATGAAATCTTTCCACCATAATAGGATCTACATAACTATGACTAGCTCCTGAATCAATTAAAATTGCAATGGTTTGGTTGTTGATCATAGATTCCACATCAATCATGTGTGATTGAAATTCAACTTTCTTGTTGTCTAGGGCTGCATAGATCCTAGGTACATTTCTTCCCATGTCCTCCATTGTTTATGCTTATTGTACATTGTGAATAACTCTCACTTTTTCACTTGTATGGGGACAATCTCTATACATATTATTTCCCTGACAACCCCAACATTGAATTGGTGGTTGCCTTAGCCTTTGCCCACTTATCTTGGTAATTTTGGGCTCTCTAGAAGTTGGTAGTCTCTGAGGACTATTTCTAAAGAATGGTGGCTTATTTACCTTCTTCCTCTTCTCCATTTTGAACTTCTTCTTTTATTCCCAAAATTTTTGGAAAGTTTTCTTTCCTTTGTGCTGATCATATAGGCATTTAGCTCACCTTATGGTCTCCTCCAAAGTTTTGGGATCATCATATTGTATCTTATCACTGATGAAAGATGGAAACCCACTCAAATACCCATGAATCTTACCTGTCTCATCCTTGATGAAGGATACATACTTCAACAGTTCCAAAAACCTTCTTTCATATTCATCAATTGTCATACTTCCAATCTTGAGTTCAAGGAACTCTTTCATTTTCTTGCCATAATATCTCTTATTCAAGTATTTCTTTTCAAAATACTTCTTGAATTCCTTCCAAGTATCATTTTTCTCTTTAATGTGTTGCACCTGCACAAGTTGGTCCCACCACATGTATTCCTTTCCCTTGAGTTGATAGATGGAAATTCTTCCTTCTCCATGTGAAGAATAATTATGCAATTGAAAATGTTTTCTCATGCCTAGAAGCCATGTCTTTGCATCCTAATCCTTCTTGTGCCCACCTTCAAACATAAGAGGTTTGATCTTGTTCATTTCTCCTTGTAGCTCATCCACCCCAGGATTCTTCTTATGCTACCTAATAGGGTATGGACTTGATCTACTATGTGCTCTCCTATTGGAATGCCTTGGGGAGTGATGGTGATGTATACTAACACTCCTTGATCTTCTTTTCTCATCAAGAGACCTATGACTTTCCGATTTGCTTGAGCCATTCTCCTTATCCAATTTCTTTTCAATTATGGCCAAGCTCTACATTAACTTCATGTTAAAGTCTTCATGTTTCTCCTTGGATTTCATAAGCCTTTCATTATCATCTTTATGGCGTTGGACAACTTTCTACAAATTTTTAATGGTCTCTACCATATTCATGTTTGCATCCTTTCCTTCTCCATGTCCATTAGAGTTTGTACCTTCAATACCCATATGGACATCCATACCTCTAATCTCATCTTCCTGGATGTAAGCCCCCTGTGTATATTCCATTCCTCTGCACTCTGGGTTGATCCTGATCGAATCTAGTTGTTGTTAACTCTGCAAAAATTGCATCCAATAGAACTTTGTCAGGCTAAATGACTCAACAATTTCATGAAAATATGAAACATTCTGGTTCAATAATATATTAGACTTATTTCTTCTGATTTTATGAGAAATTGACTATCCAGCTCAATTTTCTGGTTGAATAGTTATATTTTGTTGTCCAAGATATTTCCAATGACTACTCCCTTTATCAATTATGAGACTTGAGCAGAAAGTTATGGATATTTGAACCATTGTGCTTCCTAGGAGGCAGTCCCTATATAATTCTTCTTCTTCTTCTTCAGAGTCAAATTATCTTTTGGAATCATGTTGAATCCCATGATAAGTACACATGCCTTATTTACATATTTAGGCATAGGTCTGTACAAATTGGGACCCCACATACTCCTTCTTTTAGCCCCTTTCTGTCCTTGAAAACAATAATTCGGCACTAGACCTCTTTTATTTTGACCAAAGTCTCGTATGACGAAGGGCTATGACCAAGCACTTAGATTATATGTGCTTGTTTGGAG
>JASDQU010736149.1:165191-202490 GCA_032191745.1 Picea mariana | reverse complement strand
GTCACCCTAGGTGATGTCAGCATGCCATGTCACTCTGGCACTCTGGGCCATCAGATAACTTCTTAGTACCACACAACACATATATTAAATGTCAAATTTTCAAACAGTTCCATGTCACTCTAGGTGACGTCATCATGTTGCGTCACTCCAACGCTCCAAGACTTCGACACTTCGAGACTTTGTATAATCCCACACCAGATCACATCAAAACACCTAAACAACGAACTTCCAAAATTGGGAACAATTTTCTTTAGAACTTCGGAACTTCGGGGCATAGGGACTTCGAAAAAATCCTCATTTGCACACTTTAAAACTCCTCATCGCCAAAATTTTAAACTCTCGATTAGGTCCACGTCACTCTGACGCTTCGGGACTTCAATACTTTGGAATTCAAAGGATTTCGCTGTTGAACACCACCCTACCCCTAAACTGTCGAATGCCAAAATTTTGAACACTTGCTAATATTCAAACATGTGTCCCCAAACATGAACGATCCAGGTTGGTTAGGGGCTTCGGGGAAAACTCCACTCTGTGCAACCACAACCAAATTTCCCTGAACGTCGAACTGCCAAACATTTTTGGGATTCCAACGGTTTTCCTTTTCCCAAATCATCTACGATGTAGATTCACTTTGGGATTTCAAATCTTCAAGGAGTTTGCCTCCTTTTGTCAAAGTCTTAAATTTTTTTGAAGCAATGAAGTCCAAAGGACTTGAAGGGGTTAATCTTCGTGCTCATTTTCCCAGATCTGACATATGTGAAAGATTCAAACCTTTCCCTAACATATCCTATGGCCATTTTGTTTTCCCAAACTGCTACACCTCCTGAGCTTTCAAACACAACTAAGGTGTGCTCTTTTTTCCCTCTTGGCATTCATGGACGCTCTGAAACTTGATTTTTTTCCATTTCAACAACAGTTTACTTTGAAAAATTTTCTTCAATTTCCAATTACATGGCCCAATCCAGGCTTAGTGTTGAAAATTGGAGCTCTGATACCATATTGTAACACACCCAGCCTTAAACCTTCTGGCTATGTCACACATTAACTCTTGCAGAACTATATAAATTGTAACATCCCCATATCACCCAGGTCGGGGCCATGTCACTCCATGAATAAAAAAAAAATGCCATCTATATATATAACTTTAAATAGAAAAATACATTATGTAAATGAAAAAAATTCATGCAGAAATAACAGTAAACATATGCATGCAGCATACACATGCAATAACCATAAACATAAATCATGCATAAATACAAAGCATGTAATTCACACACAATTGATACTTATATTTTATAGATGACCACCAACTTTGTGCATACCTTCCATGATCCTCCTAGCTTAGACCACACTTCTCATCACTCTCAACAATGGCTCACCCCTGAGCTAGGACTCAACTCCACCTGGGTAAAGGGATTCCTAGGCTAGGCTAAGACAATACAAACAACATGAAGGATCTCATCCTAGGAACCAACTCAAACTAACAACCTACAACCTCTCATTCCCCACATGTATGTCCCACCCTAGGAAGTGTGTCCCTTCTCTCCTCAAAAGTCCTTCAGCTGCCCCTCTTCCCTTCCCAGGCTTTAACAACAGGCCAAAGAGGAATTCTCAGAGAACTATATTTGTAGCTGGGTTCCCTCAGGAAATCACTTTCCCAACAATTCTCTCACCTGGAGAGAGTTTCTCACAGGCCTGACAACCTATCTCTTCAATCCCATAGGTTTGACAACCCACTTCTTCAATCCATCTCTCTAGTCAACCAGGTACAGGCTCAGGTGAAGGAAACAACAAAAAATGGTTATGGAACAAGTGAAGGCAACAACAAAAAATGGTTATGGAATAAGTGATGCTCATAACAGAAAGGTACAAAATGGGCTCAAGTAGATTCAAGTGTGATGTGCATCTAAGGAGGAATACATATTTATTGTTGATCATAGTAAATGTACGGGGTAGATAAAGAGTGTGTGCAAGATCCAGGAGCATGGGAATGATGCAGAGGTCGACTGATGGAGCAGATGATCAGTGAGTGAATGTCTTCGTGAGTGGGAAACAAACTAATTTCCCCCACACTTATTTTCATGTGCCCTTGATGACACATGGCTCTCAAGGGGCTTGTTCCTCTCCACTTGGGATTCATTATGTTTCCCATGAGATTTAGGATAAAATAATTATCCTCGCCAAAATATTTAGGAATAATATTATAATATTCCTTTGGCAATAAGCCTTCAATATTAACCCTTTTCCTAGGCTCTTATCCCCTCCCTTTCCCTTCCTAGTGGAGTTTATTCCCCCATACTCTTTTATCATGGTTGATATACAAACAACGATGTATTATATTATTGATATGATTATTTACATATACAAAAATACACTCACTGGACTTTAACATCTAGGCTCTTCGACCTAGTCATCACATAAGCCTCCTAGATTATAATCACTTGGCTCACTAACCTATAAAACATATTTTACATATTCAACTAGGGCTTGATCTTGGGGTATTACATCTCCAAACTAAGTGACATTAAATTGCCCCCTTTTCACTCCTATTTCCCCACTGACAAGCCACAAGAGTCTCTTCTACTACAAAAATGGGGAACTAAAAAAATGGGGACATGACAAGTCCTCCCTTCCCAAAGATTTCTTGTTCTCCAACAATTCCATCATGACCTGACGCTCCATCGGTTGATCTAGACTGAAACTAAAAAATTATACCATTATCCCAAATGACCCTGTAAGATGTGAAGCATCCTCCACTCAAGGAGTGGTCTGATAATGTAATGACATAAGAGGCCTCTTGAAAATTGCCAGCAAGCAAGGATAAACAGTGTTGCAATAATTGGATCAACCCATCAATGTACTTCTCTGATAGGGAACCAATCTCATGCGAGAAAAAAATGGTTCTCTCCTTCATGTGAATTGTTGCACTGTCTCCTACTAAAATCCCAAGTTCCTAAGCTATCCTCATAAAGGAACCAACAGGTTGATGTTTCGCTAATCTGATCATAGTCGACCGACCATCATGCCCACTCTACATCCACAAGTTGTAATTCCTCAAAGGATCGCATCCACTGTCAAGGATCATTCCCATCTAATGTATCCCCACTCTAAAATTAGACATCATAAAGAATTCTATGTGGTCATCAACTGATAGGAGATCCACTACACCTTGTCTCGAAGTGTCAAAGGGAAAAATCCTAATACTCCAACACCTCTTGTCTACTGTAATAATCCAAGTATCATCCATAAAATCTTCCAACATATCATCTGCAAAGTCCTTCTGTGCGAACACAAGAACCTCATAGATGGTAAAGTCACTAGGATCCCAAACTAGTTTGTATAATGTGGAGTGTATAGCACTGGTATGTAAGTTGTTAATACAAGAATCCACCTAACTGTTGTTGATAATACAAACAATTATAAGTTGCATAAACTCAGTCAACTCCTCGGAAGACCACTCCTCTAAGAAACCACTCCTAATCCTCCCAAAAGTAAACTCCGAAAATTCAAAGATGGTTCTCTCCTCTCTAAGAGTGGTTGAACTGTCAAACATTGTGATCCCAGAGTCCCAAAATAATCCTGGAAACATACCACCATGTTGATGTTGCACCACTCTAATCATCACCATGAGACAAACATGCCCAGTATGCATCCTCCTCTCTTGGAACCCCAAGCTAATCTCCTCGAAGGGAATGAATCCACCATCCTTAATCCTCTCATGTAAAAGTGTCTCATTTAATTCTAATCCTGCAAGTCCATGACTGGCCTCAAGTCTATCCTATCCTTTATAGTAAGTCTCAACCTCCCCTCTATTGACGTCCCAAAAATAAAGTAGACCAATCATTTTCACGAATCTATCGACCATCATCTAAATCAATCTATCACTTAGATGAATTCTCAGATCCCACTGCCAAATAGGAAGTCCACCACTCCCAATACCTACTAATTTCTACTGCACCATACTGGTAACCATCAAAGTCAAAATGAGCCAATTCCCTGGTATTCCATCATATGGTGGAATCCTAGTACTAGGAATCAAATTTGTGCCTGCTAATCTATTTGGCTCATGTCAAACTCCACCAGGAAATATTCCATCTAGGTCATCATCAATGTACCTGAGTAATCTGTGGATTATAGATACCGCCCTAGAAAATATCCCTGTCACCTGTGGTGCCTCATACTCATGTCACTACCCAAAATTCCCAGTCAAAGGTGGATTATACATAGCCTTCATAATCATCTCTATGAGTGGGGGCTCATGGGATTCAAGTTTGGGACCTCTGTAGTGGATAATTTTGTCCACTACTCTATCAGTTGGAGTCTCTATGAACTGACCCAATACAATCTCGATATCCTCCTTTGTTGCGACCACATAGTCCTTTCAAAAGAAATTTGACATGGATATAATCTTGTTGGTCTCTACCAACTGAATCAAGTGATTCTTCCATGCCTTGTCAAATATACGATTGGCATCAGAAGATGGAATTAGATGCCATTTCCACTGCCTATAAAATTGGAAAATGTTAGGTGCACTAGTCAATCCCAATGGTATTACCAAGGACTCAAGGTAACATCTGAGAGTGACTCTATGGATATCCTTGTCTTTTTCCCTGATATTGTGATATCCTACTTGAAGATCAATATCCGAATGATATACCTATCCATGAAGCGCGTCCATCCACTCATTGATCCGGGGTGAACCAAAATCAATGATATGTTTGAATTCTCTATCTGGAGGTTTCCCTAGGGTAAATATCCCAAAAACCCACAGCATACCATCACATGTTGATGTATGTTGTTGTATCCCACTACACACCATTGATGATGTTACCAATGTATCATCATGTACCACCCTGTATTGTATATGTTCCATTGTATCAATCACTCTACTAGCACCAATTGAACATGGATCCCAGAGTGATGTATCCACATATGTCCTATACTCAATCCCCCAATCAACTGGTGCATATACTTCCTTGTTGTCTAGTTCACAAGGAATTTTCTTAACTACTATCTCTACAACTAATACTTGAGCTAAAATAAATGGGTCATGATCCCTATAATGCAATATAGGCACACAGTGAAAATCATCTATGTCCAAACTCTCCTCATACACCTGCAACCTTGAAGCCTCTTCATTCGAAATCATCACATGAGGCGCATCCCTTAGATCATGAATTTCACTCATGCCCTCATGCATCACTACTACTAAATATGATGGAGTCTTTATTGTTGTCAATGATGAAGAGTGTTCCAGGATAAGCTGGTAACAAATATCCGCATTCCCCCTTTTCTTGTCTTTAGTGAACTTAAGAGCAAGGTCCCTATCCATGAACAACTGTAAGTAATCAAATTTCATCTACTCTAGTGTTTTTTTGATGATGCATAATTGAGCACTAGTGATCCCATTTGCAACCCATTTTTGTCTCACCTCCATCTGAGCTTTCCAAATAATATCTTCAATAAATTTATGTCTACCATCTTTCCTTGTCAACACCTGTACAATTTGCTCCTCCTTGACCAATAATTGGTCCTCCAAACCCTGTCGAGTTGAAATCAAATCATCCTCATCATCAAAATCATAAATGAGATATGGTGTTGAATCCTCATCATGAGTAGGTTCCATCATTCTTGAACTAACTTCATCATAAGTATTATACATAGTGAAAGTTGTGGGACCCTCAACATTGGTTGATTGGAACATGTCATCATGAGAGTGTTGCATCCTCTTATTTTGTTGATTCATCAGAGATATATCCATCTAGCACACTAGTGGCATCAACCTCATCAGCTAGTTCTGATGATGTCTCATAGGTTGATCTATGTTCTTCCTTTATTCACACATCCTCCTCATGGATATATGCACATTGTTCCACCTATTCTTTACACTCATCCTTCACTTTTTGACCTGTGATTTTCAAGGAAGCCTTAGTTTGAACTTTAGGCCAGTCCCCTTTCTTGATGGTGATGTAATCCTCTAATGAAAAATCATCATGGGCCTCCTTATAAAGCTTCTCATACTTGTCGTAGTAAGCCATGCACTTTGCATATAACTCCCAGTGTTAGAAAAAAAGGATCGTGGAACAATTAAATAAAATAAATGTGGAAATAAAACACAGAAGATACACAATACAATAGAGACATAGATATATGTGGTTCACCCGCTATAACTGGATCTTCTTTCTCTCACAGTCTCCTCTATCAAACTACAATATTAGCAACAAATAAACAACCACAATACAATTCCCTTATAAAAGAGGGTTTCCTTCTAGGGAAAAAAACCCTAATATAACTTCTATCGTCAAATATGCAACCTTATAATGAACGGTTCAAATTTACTATGAAATTACGATATACATTTTCAAGGCAATTTTTACTTCAGGGGATTCTCCCCCAAACCCCCATCGGGGACGCTTCCCTTGAACCCCTGTTGGGGGTCTTCTTGTCCCCAGATCCCCCAGCCGAGGGGATGAGCCCCTCGGACCATATAGGGGGGAAAGCCCCCCTGCAAACCCCCCATGTGGAGGGGTGTAAAGTACTCATGGGGTATAAACATGGTTGAAAACAAAGACCTATGAATCATGAAGATAATCAGGCTCCACAACTAACACCCAAAACATAGGATGCCTCAGTAATGGTGCTTGTCTCTTCTTACACTTTGTTATCGATTCCTGAATTTTATTCATATTTTCATACGCTCATATTTTGGCAAGATACCACTGTAATGTCCCCAACCAAGCTAGGAAGGGGAAATTATGTTTTCTATCCCAAACTTGTTATTTCTTATTATGTAAAATGGGTTGTTAACTTCTATCAAGTAGCTTACTCATTGAAGAATATTTTCAAACATGTAGCATACATCCATTACACAAAAAATAAAGAAGATAACATAGAATCTTTATTATGGATGGAAAACTAACAAACTAGTACAATGACATCTAATGGTTGTAATAACATCTGCAGAACACGAATCTAATGGTTGCAAGGAAGCTACACAAACCACTACAGAAAAACACAAGTGAAACCTGGAATGATGCCACTCGACTATCCCTCACGTTGATTTGTTCTAGTAGTACCCCTCTGCAAGTGGACTTCTAACCCTATCCTTAGCCCTTCATAATCTCAATCCATCAAAATACTGCAACGCTAATCTGCAGAGGTACTCACCCTAAACACGATCTCTTTGAACCCTCTGAAAACCTGCAACTATCTGAACTCGACCTTGTCCAGAAAGTACAGTAATCCTCTTGCATACCACAATATCCCTCCAACAGTAAACAAAATCCCAAGTGAAGCTCCAGTGAAGACCATGTATGGATCTTCCTCTTTCTTCTCTAGCTCCAATGGAAATCCTAGATGGATTCCCCCCTTGTCTAGCTAGGGTGTATATTGCACCACCAAAACCAAACCAATAATGGAAGGGTTTTTCCCAAAACCCCAATGAAAACGTTGTCTACAAGAGAACTCAGTAAAATATCAAATCATAATAACGAGAAGTGAGGGGTTAACCTTCTTTTATACTATTCCAACCCCTTCTATATCCTTCCTCCATGCCTGCTAGAACTTCCCCTTTTGAACTACATCAATCCTTCTATATCTTTCCCATTTTTTACCAAATCAAATGTAACTTCTAGAATTTTCCCCTTTTTTACTAAATCAAATATAACCCTTATTTTCTCTCCAATTTTCACTTTAGGATTAAAAGTCACTTTAATAATAATTAAGTAACTTATTAATCTAAAGTTGTTTTACTTTCCGTAATGTTACTTTAATAATATAATATCTCCTAACTAAGTGACATTAAATTAACCCCTTTTCACTCCTATTTCTCCACTGACAAGCCACATGAGATTCTTCTACTACAAAACCAAGGAACTAAAAAATGGGGATATGACATTGACCCAATCAGAAATTCAATGCCATTGGAGTCTGTTACTAATCGCATGAGGGTCTTCTTCCCTCTAAGAATTATGTCATCCAATAATTGGTTCCCCATTCATTACCTCTTGGTGCAACCACTACGTATAAGTGCCCTGCAAAACATGGAGTGCCAACATGTGAGTCCACTAGATGACCAAAACATCAAACATTGATGATGGTTATTCAAAATTTAATATAAGGTTTCACTGAACGCGATAGTATGAGATCTGAGACGTGATCATAATTTGTTGAAATATTTGATTGGTCCTCCTCCAACTCAGATAATTCCATAGTTATACATTGACCAATGGGGAGTGATACACAATATAATCTATCAACCTAGTCTTTTGATTCACAATTATCTCATTCATTACTACTACATGGACCACATAAGCAAGAGAGTTTTCTTGTCAACATTTAAATTATTGAATTGTATAATGTTTGAACTGAATGGAATCCACGAGTGCTCTGGATTGCTTTGCATTCATACCACTATGATCAACCTATGTTAAATACCTCCCAAAAATATCTATGTACATGTTCTTTCCTGTATGATTGGTCTTCATGGGTTCTTGTTCCCTCTCTGTTGACGGGCGAAAATGATTGTCCGTCAACTGAGAGAGTGGAACCGGTCCGGGGTTGTCTAATAACCCAAGCCGTTTGGGATGAACCACCCTGACGGGTTTAGCGGATCCGTTAGCCAATATAAGGTCCTAAATAAAACAAAAAGAAAACTATTCTAAACTAACTAATCTAACTAAAAAAAAAAACAAATAAAACAAACTAATAAACTAATCTAACTAAAACTAACTATTAAACAAACTAAAATAAAACTAATTATATATACAAACTAAACTAATCTAACTAACTATATATACAAACTACTAAATTATACTATACTAACTCTAACTACTAACCGAAATATAAGTTATTCACAAAATGTACAATATCCACAATTTACAGATTTAAATAAAAACTGAAAAACTCATTAATATTCTGCCCTAAGACAGAAAAATAGATTTTTCTGTTGATTTTATAATTTTATGAATAAGAAATAAAACAGAAAACTAATTTAACTAAATCACTAATCTAAACTACAAATATATCTAATCAAACTACTTGAATTATACTAAACAAATTAACAAAAATAAATCACAAACTGACCAGGAGAAACGCTCCAGATTTGCCCTGTGTATGATGATTGTTCTAGCAGATCGGAGGGAGGAAACCCACACCGAATAATCCAGGAGCTTCTCGTAAACGATAGCTACAGTGCTCTTTAAGTTTGATTACAGGACAAACAAGACATAAAAATAACAACAATCTTATAATTTATAAATCTCTACAATTAGATAAACCTATATGCAAAGATCTATATATAATAATTCAATTGATGAAGAAGAGAAATCTGTCATTCATGAACTGAATCAAATAATTGCTGTATTTTTAAGTAATGAAAGAAATCAGACATTGATCATATTAATTAAATAATATCATTTTGCAAAAGACTATGATAGCTAAAGTAGTCACTAATCAAATGCAAATTGATAAACATAAACATGAAACAAAAGATTGATATTATGAAAAGAGAAAGCTGTAGCAGAACATCAACTTCTATCTCAGTTTGTATTAGAAATCCATAGCCTGGTTCTCACACAAGTGAGGATGATCCTTATTACAAAAATAATAAGTATTTATAAGTTTTCCACAGGGTAAAACCTCCCTGTGGAAGTTATCAAAATTGTTTACATAAATCTGGGAAGATATCCCAAGTTTAACTAAACTAGGAAACTACAATAAAACTAAAACACACAAACATCCCCTAGACTGTCCAGCATGTCCCATGGAATTCGAATTTACCTGAAAAGGGTAAAAAATAGACAAGTTAGAAGGATCTTTTATTAATAAAATAGTAAAAATCTAATTCTATAGACTAGCTACAGAATCTTGCGATTTTGTAGCTGGTCTAAATAAGACACGGAATCAGCATTGAAATCGATTGAAAATCTTTTAAATAAATTGGCATCCAATAGCTATTTGAAAACGAATCATTCAATTTGAATTTGTTATACCATTCGAAATCAAACAGGATCAAAAATCATTCAACCGAATACAGAGATAGGTGTACTCTGTTTCTTTGGTTACCACAAAATCGAACGAACAGGATCATAATTAACCGTTGAGAAATCGTTTGATATTCAATTGAAACCCGATATAATCAAAAAAAATCATAGGTAATGTTTAAACAGAAGATACGATCGAATCCAAACAAAATCATTTACAATTCGTTATAGTTGTAATGACATAGAAAACGATTTATACCATAAGCGAATTAAACCAACACTGACGCGTAACTGTCCACAAACGAAATCCTAACAAGGTATAACAGAGTTCGTGTGAGATATCCGATCGTTTATTTTTGCAAACTGGGGTAAACAAGATCGATTGACCTTGACCAAAATCGTTCCACTCAAACGAATTGTAACCGGATTTGGTAGAGATAACATAGTCAATCAATTTGTTTTGCAAATTTAAAATCAAACAGAGCATTCATTTATGATACGAATCTAACTCATGAAAATGATCGAACTAACAACAATCCAATCAAGCGAATCAATCGGTTGGGTTTAGCATAGTTGTCATGAATCAAATCCATTCCATGATTCGGGTGCATTGGCACAGGTTTAAATGAGATCATTGTTTTTATAAAAACAGAGTAGTTCTTTCCAAATTAAATTGAATAGAGTGACACAGCATATCGTAACAACCAAACTCATTGAAATCGTTTACCAATCACAGCATACGAACCATAACGAAATCAAATCCAAACATGATCGTATTCTAAATTGAGCATGAGACTTCCTATTCGGAGTGGATACGAAACGAATTAAATTGAAAGCAAAACATCAATTTCGTTAACTCAATCAGGCAAACCAACAAATCAAATCCAAATGAAGACCAATCAAATCCGAATGAAAATCTATTGGTGTCTAAACTGGGAATGATCAACTCATGTATCTAAAATGAAATTCAATTTATTTTTAGTAAAGAAACACAATATGCAGGACGCACACATTATTACAGAGCCATTTCAAAATATAAACAAAGCTATTCGAAAATCAAATTCCAATCACTATATTACGCATGGTCACTCACAAAACCAAAACGATTTAAAATCCATACCTGTATGGCGATGAGACGGCTTGGTCACGACAATTTAGAGTTGATAAAGGCTGTGGCCGATTAAACATTCTTGAAAAGGATGGAGCATGTCGTCTTCTGCTTTTTATCAGTTGCTTGGATTTGGTCTCTCTGACTGGTCAACACTGCAATTTGATCTTCCAGTGATTGAATTTTTGATTGGAGTAGGGGAACATTGATGTAGTATCGTTCCAACCATAAATCGCATTAGTCACAGGAAGACTGTGTGGGGTTTGAAAGTGCGGGTGAGGGTTTGATCACATTGTTGAGGGTTTCATTAGGCAATTTAATCCCTGGGTAACTGGGATTGTTTCTCAGGCAGGGTGGAAGATTTGTCACGAAATCATAAGGTGGCTCGGGGCATAAACCTTGCGAGTAAGGGTACTCGCTGGCTAAGAAACGTTCTACGTCAGAGTCCGAATCCTTACTAAGTACAATAGGCTTCGACTCAGCAGAGGGTTTAGGTTTGTTCCTAGCCATTCTTGAAATAAGTCGAGCATTATTTTTACCCTTAGCATTAGCAGTAGGGTTTGCCTTGGGCTTTTTGCTCATAGGTTTCTTTATAGTCTCGGCATTCTCAGTTCCAACCTCTGGTAATTCAACCGCAGGGTCGACCGAAAGCTTAGGAGAGGGAAATAGGATATGGAAGGGCATAGGTGGCTCGGCCTTGGCTTCATTCACCACAGGTTTGTCAACCTGGATAGGGTCTATGTCATTGAAACCATTTCAAGCGACGAAAGCTCTCCAGCTATCACCATGTAAACTCAAATGATAAACAATGATAAGCTTGATAAGTCCATGGTGGAACAGGCTACTGTCAGCCTTCTGCCTTTTAAACCTTTTCGACATTTTATATAGGCTACGATGAAAGTAAAAGGGAAAATTCAACGGGTATACCATAAAATTCATTAGCAAACGCAGGTGGTAGAGGATAACGAGTCTGTATCGACCTTCACAGGTCATGAACTGTTTGACTATCATCAAAGTATCATGACATCAAGTTTTAAGCATAGAGATGGGCATACCTCTATCACAAGAGGTGACCTTTCGGGAGACAAATAGTAGTGGCCATGGAACCTCTTCCACTTTCAAATTCTTGAACCAGCGCTGGCCCATGGCAGGTAGCCCTGTAGTAGAACTGATAAATTCCTCATCGATTTCCAACTGTATGTCGCCCACCTTGGCTCTACAGCCATCGAAAGTTTTGGAAAACTATTGTGCCACAACTAAATTAAAACCCTCAAATCATTGCACGAAGGTGAGCCATCCGTTATCTTCCAAGTCTTTCCGAGCATTGTCAAACATTAACAAGGCTTGGTTGTCATTTGGCTCGATTCGCACGACTGGTGCCATGGAGCCGAGCACATGGTAAGCCGAGGGTTTGAATCATAACACACACAGGAGTAGAGCTACTCGATCTAACAGAAGTGAACGGGGATAAGGGATAGTCATAAATGCCAGCGTGCGAAGGTGGTGGAGTTTATCTCTGCCATGCATAACAATTATTGCCAAGGTACAACCGTCGGCTTTCATAGATGTTCAACCCACTATTGTATAGTTCAACAATCAAGTCACTAGGCTGACCAATGAAATCAATGGTAGAACCAACGCACACAATCAACGTTGTGCCATACTTTTAAACCATCAACATTCAATTAAAAACCAAAACCAAAAGTGCGCCAATGTATTAGCTCATATAATCAATAGTTTAACCAATGTGCCAATGGGTATTCATATAATCAACAAGCCAATAGTTATGAAAACACAAACATAGGTATCATATTAAAATAAATATATGAAGGATTTAACCATAACACCCATGTATTTTCATGAAACCAAATGTCACGTAGGTCAAATAAAATGCAAATCCAAATGCCAATGCATTACAAACTCAATGAAACCAAGTCACATAATCAATACAAGAATGGTCAATGAGTATAGTTCAAAAGTTCTGCCAGCTACATAACGATAGGTGAAACGTAAGCGCAATAGGTATATTGACAAGAAAGATCATGACAGTTCAAATAATGATTTCAATGCGACTTCTAAAGAACAAATTTTCACGCTTACAGTCATGAAAACAAAACGAAGGTGGATATGCAAATGTCGCAAAAAATAAAAGTGTCGTTCATTTGAAAATTGCGACGAAAAATTGATGTTTGCAAAACATTGGTGTAGGCAGCTTGTAAGACCATGGAAAAATGTGATTTGGCTGCCAACAATGGCGACACACTGGTAGAAGCAGTTATCTCTGCCAAAATGAACAAATTCATATTAGGACCGCAAAGAAAATTTCAACTCAAAAATAACAACCAGAAAATCGTATAAACATCATCATTAACCAATTATTCCAGCAGTGTTTTAAAAGATGAACACTGATAACAGTCTTAAGATTAGCAAGTCACGATATTAAAGATAAAATCTCCAATACTGTTGACAGAGCCACTGCTGCAAGCAGGTGTCCATAGCCTCGACAGGGTTTTCATTTAACCCACTCTGACATCTGGATCCTGCCAAGAAGTTCTGGATCAGAATAAAGGACATTAAAGAGGTTTCTTTTTTGCAAATTTTCATATACCCGACATTGCTTCGCTACCAGCGGGCCTGTTCAGTACTCCGGCGAAGTTGTCTTGGCGCCATGCATGCATTTACCCACTACAAGCAAACTTGTTCAGCATCCCGGCGGGTTTACAAGCACTTCCCATAGCTCTTCTTAATAATTTTTGTTTTATTTTTCATAGATATATAGCTGAGCGGGGTGACACTGAAAATCTTGATATTTTAACATATTTTTTTAGACCTCATCAGAATTTTTTAGAACTCTCCTTTATTTAGATCCAGAGATGTTTTATTAACAAAAACAACTTCCTAAGACAGGGAGACATCCTCTGAGTCATTCCTTTATGGAATAGGGACAGCATAAAAAGATAATGGATGATCATGACAAGATTTACTCAGAGATCGAAATCAGTCAACTTCTTTCAAACAACAGATTTTTCCAACACAGATATAAATTTCAGAAATATACTATTAATGTTTGTACAAATTTCTCAGAAGTTATTTCAGTGGAGGAATTTTCTATCGTCTTTGTCTGAATAGCTCAGTGTACAGGTGTGTATATTTCCAAAGACACAAACTGATAAATTCAAATCAAAATCAAAAAACAGAAAGCAAACGAAAAAGAAAACGCAAGCAAAATATGTACATAATATACAAGGGTAGTATCAAGCAAAGTATCTCTTCAGGGCTTGGCCATTCACCGGGTAGGTGTCAAATACCTTCAATATTCCGCAATCGAAAAGAACTGGGACCCAACTTTTCAGCAATTTGGTGCAAATTCGTCACCCTCACGGTCCGACCCGCTCTCACCAGGACCTTCTTTCACACAGGCCCGAAAAGTCAAAGAACTCTTCCAACTCCTCTCAGGAGTTCTCAATACCCACAGGTATCTTCTCTCCCAACCTCCCCCTATGCTTGTCGTGACATCGGAACTCGTAGGATCGCAAGTTCAGTGCTCACGGGATCGGGTCTTTCAATTCCTCGAAACTCGATGGTCAAAGGGTCAACGCCTTCGTATATCGGGGTTTTCCCTATCGGGAAATCGGCACCTCTAATGTTGCGATTCCTCTCCCCTCGCAAATCTCCGAACCCCGAATTCCGATATGCACGTGCGCCACTCCCGCGCCACGTCACCTCCTCTCTCTCCCTTATCGGGAATCGTGGGATCGTGGTTTCGCCATTCACAATTCCTTGCACAATAAAACTATGAATGTCGAAACCCGACCTCCCGAGATCTGATGCCACGTGTTCCTATTATGATCGACGGCTCCCATTAAATCGAGGCATCGCTACTCGCGATTTCAACGAACATGAAACTCTTACCTCGTCAAATGCCAAACTCCGATGTGCTATTCCCTCCTGCACCTGAGGACTAACTCCTGTGCAGCTTCTCCACGATCTGACGGTCAGCGGGACTCTCGCGATGCTATCCAGCAATCCCTGACCGTTGATTCTCCCCATTTGGGATCCTCCTGCTCTGAAGCTCCTTCCTGATTGAACTTCCTCCTGGGTCCATCCCACACTTCCGCTGCGATGGAACTATCCCTCTTGATCTTATCAACTCTGGGTTACTCAAAGACTTTGCGTGCACTGCTTGTGCAAGTCCATCAACAATTCTTCAAGTGTTGAATTTTCTCCGACCCTGCGCACTCCTACAGAGTCTCTACGCTCGCACGGTGTTGTCTCTCCTAAGATTCAACGTATACTCAGACCCCTTGGGGGATTTTGTCTTCCTTCACCCTCTGATGGGGAATATAGATTCCTCCTGCTATCCTTCTACTCAAACGACCTACTCGATGAGTGCTCTGGGTATTCAGTAACCCAATGAAAGCTCCCTCAGTGGATGCTTCCTTCAGATGATAGAACTCAATGAGTTCTTTCCTCCTGGCTATCTGTACACTCCCTCAACGCCCTCCTGGCGGAGTATCTCTGCCACAAAACACACCACAGTTACGCTTCCTCCGTGTGCTTACACCCTTCGCTAGACGTCCTCCAGACGGAGCTCCTCAGAATCCTTAACAGAATTCTGGTCCTTCAGAACTCATAGCATAGTTCTTTCCTCTATGCACCTCTGTACACACGCTCAATACCCTCTTGGTAGAGCTCCTATAGAATTCCTGACAAGTTTTGTCCACAACAGTGTCTCAGCTACACTGCCTTGACTATTGAGGTGTTCAGTAACCCCAAAAGTCCTCCTTCTATACGAGGTGTTGACTTCAGTGCTTGTGCTCTCAGCACGTCTTTGTCTAACTCCTCCGAGTTCAGAAGTGCCCTCTCTGTGCACCGGTATTCAGAGTCTCAATACTTTGTCACGCCCTCATGGCATGAAACCTCAAAGACCTCTCAAAACTGAAATCAACCACATTCCCTGCAATCGCATAATCACAATACACAAATGCAACATATAATGAACACACACACACACACATGCATATAATGATAGAAAATGCAGAAAAAATTGCTCTGTATTAACAATGGCAAATGCCTGTGTATTTTACAAGGTGTTCCTCGAGCTCTCTCTCTGCTCTCTCTCCTGCTCTACATGCCTCTCCTCTCTACAAAATGAGATCTCAATATCTCTTTTACCTGAGGGCTCTTAGCACTCCCTTCCAGGATTTACCTACTCTAATTAATTTACAATCAATGGTTGTCTAGTCTTCTATCCAGAACTAGATCTCAGCCGATCTATAATAAATGCGTGTCTTATCTACAGCCTGCGCAAAGGCATGGCTTTCCTGGCTCACCAGCCTAAGACATTAAATTACATTCATTACAAATTTAAATGAGGTTGCGCCTCTACTTGAATGCATGCGCGCTGACGTGGCTGGCTAGCTGGTTGGATGACATGGAGCGATGCTCCTGCATCACAATTAAAAATGGTCCAAGCCATAATTTTTGAAATTTAGTGTGCTCTCCTTTTCCCTCGTGTGGTTTGTCCCACTTCAAGACGAGATCACCTACTTCAAAATTCCTATAAGAAGTAGAATTAGAATCGAACCAGATTTTAACCAATTGTTGATGTTGATCTAACTTACGTTTATCCCGAGCTCTTTCTTCTTCTAGCTTCATCAAAGCGTTAATTTGGTTTTCTAAAGGGGGGAAATCTTCTTCTTGAACTTTCTGTGATAGATGAAGTGAAGGAAGAAGAATGTGAGGTGGCATAATTGCTTCTCTGCCATAAACGAGAAAAAAGGGGGAGTTACCTACAACATCTTTTGGTGTTAACCTATCATCCCATAGCGCATTTAGCAGCACATTGTGCCATTTTTTGTGATTTTCAACCACCATTCTCTTGATGATTTTGATCAAGTTCTTGTTTGTTGATTTTGCCAATCCATTGCCTTGGGGGTAATAGCTAGCAGAATACTTCATCTTAATTCCTTTTTCCAAAGCGAACTCGCTCATCTCAAGAGAGGAAAAGTAAGAAGCATTATCGAATACTAAACAGTCAGGGATACCAAAACGAGTGATAATATTCGAGTTTAGAGAGGCGATTACCTGACTGGTGTTGACAGTTCTTAGCGCAGGAGCTTCATACCATCGAGTAAAGTAATTTGTGGTTGTCACAATAAACTTGTGTTGTTGTGAGGACGGGGGGTTAATTGGACCTATGATATCAAGGTCCCAATGCTAAAAAGGAGAATCTACTGAAACGGGCTGCAGAGGAAAGGTTGTTTTTTGTAACTGCCCTGATGCTTTCTGACAGATAATACATTTACGACACAAGGCATGGGCATCTCTAAAAAGTGTGGGCCAGTAATAACCGGCTCTCAAAACCTTATGAGCAGTGGTGTCACCACCAAAGTGACCACCAGCTTCTCCTGCATGTAACTCCAGCAAGACTTTTTCTGCTTCGTCTTTTTCAAGACAACGCATCAGTACGCCGTCAAAACTCTGACGAAACAGCATAACATTAACCAGATGAAAGGAGGCAGAATTTAATCTCAACGCTCTTCTTTTAGCGGGGTCTAGGTGACAGGGGGCTGACCCATGTTCAAGACAGAATCTTATATCGTTGTACCAAGGACTAGCAGGGTTTTGTGCGCAACAGATTAGACTTCGATTGCTTTGCCCTAGGTTTGATGTATCACTTTCTTCTTGTTGTTCTATTACTGAATAAGCAACTAACTTGCATAACCCTTGGCCTCTCACTATCTGAGATAGGGTGATTTCTAAGTCATAATCCTGCAAGGACGTGACCCAGTTGGCTCTGTTTTCTCCTAGGTCTTTCTGCAATAACAGATTCCTAACGGCTAGGTAGGGGACAATGACTTTCGTCCTTGACTTCAAAAGATAGGACCGGAAGTGTTTAACTGCTTTGAAAACAGCGTAGGCTTGCCGATCTATCGCTAGGTAATTAAGTTTAGCGCCTTTGAAAGCGAAGCTCATAAAAGCGATGGGTACTTCATTTTTCTCAACATTCTTTTGGGTTAGGACGGTGGCATAGGAACGGTCAGAAGCAAAAGTATAAAGTGTAAAATCTTGAGAAAAAACAGGGCTCATGAGAGACAGAGCGTCTATTATGGCCTTCTTTATTGCATTGAAATCTTGGTTTTCCAAGGATCCCCAGTGATATTGGGTGTCTTTCTTAATTAGGTTCTGCAAGGGTCTAACCATTTCAGAGAAGCTGGGGACAAATATTCTCACGAAGTTAATCTGGCCTAAGAAAGACTGCATAGATTTTTTGGATGTAGGAGGAGGAAGTTTTGCGATGACTTGAGTCCTTTCGGGGTCAATAATCATTCCTTCGCTAGACACAATGAATCCTAGGAGTTTACCATGTTCTACTGCAAAGATGGACTTTTTAGGGTTCAAGGAGATGTTGTATTTACGACATCGCAGTAGGATGGCTCGTAAGTGAGCTAGATGATCGTTTTTGTTTTTAGAAAATACATTCACATCATCTAGGTAAACTACGACGGACTGATTGATTAAGCCTCAGAAAGCAATGTCCATTGCTCTCTGAAAAGTGGCACCGGCATTAATCAATCCAAAAGGCATTTTGCGATAAGCATAAGTGCCCCACGGAGTACGGAAGGTAGTTTTTAGTTGGTCTGGTGGAGACATCAGGACCTGGTTGTATCCTGAGAAACCATCTAGTAAAGATATCCTCTCAAAACCAGATACCTGTTGAAGGATCTGTTCCATGGGTGGGACAGGGTAGTTGTCTTTATCAGACGCCCTATTAAGGTTTCGGAAATCGACGCAGAGTCAGATTTCCCCACTTTTCTTCCGTACTGGGAAAAGGTTAGAAACCCACTGAGTGTGTCTAATAGGAAAGATTATCTTATCATTTAGGAGCTTATTCAATTCCTTTTGAACGGTCGGTTCGAGTTTAGGATGCATTTTCATCAGTTTTTGTTGAAAGGGTAAGGTTTGGGGCTTCATCGGAATGACATGTTGTATGATATTAGGGTCAAAAGTTTTAAGGTCATCATACGTCCATGCAAAGACATCTTTAAATTCTTTTAATAATTTAATAAAAGCAACTTTTTCTTGTCGAGAACACCCTAACCCTAGATTAATGCATTGAGGATTTTCATTAGTTCCTAAGTTCACTTTTTCATAAGATAATGAGGAACTATTGGTCTTACAACTGACCGTGTTTTTAAATTTATCTTGGAGATCATACAACTTCTCTAATCTAACTACATATTTTGGGATCGAGTTTACCATATCCGATGAAGATTCAGGATTTCTCGGATCTGGTATTACCATGAAATCGCGCAAATTGTCATCGTGCGTGTGTTCGTCTATAACCGTGCCTTGAAAAGTTTCTTCCATGTGTAGAAAGTTGATAATCTGTTGATCGTCGTCAAATACTCTCCAATTCATGATGTTATCAGGAACGGATGGCTGAAACATCAGCTCAACGGAGAATGCATCTGGGGATAAGCCTTCTGCAGGAAGAATTTTAGAAGATACATTAGCTAATAAATCTGCTTCAGAGTTATTCAATCTAGGGATAGAATTTATATTGAAAGTGGAAAATTTATTCATTAAATTCCATACCTCAGACTGGTAACTTTTGAGATGCGGAGACAGATAGTGGATGGAATCTCTTACCTGTCTAACCACTATTTCAGAGTCGCCAAAGATGGTTAAATTTTGAATGTTCATATCCGAAGCTTTTCTGAGACCTTGCAGTAAAGCCTCATATTCTGCAGTATTGTTAGTACATTCAAATTCCAACCTACATGTTATCAACGTTTTGTTACCTGTCGGATCGATAATGATGCAGCCTACTCTAGCTCCTTCTTTGGACTTTGACCCGTTGAAATACAGAGACCAGATTGGATTTCCATCGGGTACATGAGAACGTTGCATGGAAGCAGTTGGTTGTGCGTACGCTGCAATCTCGGACTGTTGTTCTGGATTGGTGATAGGTAAAGCCTCGGCCATGAAGTTGCCGAAGAAGGTGTCCATCCCTTGTACTTCAGGTGAATCACCAAAAGGTGTATACGGTTCGTTGGGATCGTTCAAATCTGTGACCGTGAACTTAAGGTAGCGTTCACGATTTACTTTGATTTTATTAGGCTTGTCGTTCTCTGGAAGCCATAGATGGGACCAATCTGTCGCGAAATAACCATGTAGCTGCTCCGACCAGTCCCTGCTCAAAAAAAGACCATACACTTCTGGAATATCCACAACAATTATATCAATAACCTGATGAACCTTGGGGTTAGACGATAACCTAATAAGCACATTCTTTAGTTCGCCTATAACTTTAACATTGGTCCGATCAAGTTGTATGATTTTTAAAGTCAAGGGTTCAACTTCAGCGTTAATCTTCTGGCAAACAGACCAAGGCATCACATTGGATGATGCTCTTGAGTCTACCATACAATTGTGCATGTTTCTATTAAAGATTTTGAAAGTTAATAGGAAACGAGGTACATTTATGCGAGTACTCAGAGTAGTAGCTTGTGGATTTTTACTCGCAGTTTCTAAAGCTACTTTATCTATATTATTTACATTACTTACAGGAAGGCTTCCTTTATCTTGAGGATCAGGGTTATTTTTAGTGGAATTCTTCTGAGGAACTTTGTTTTGCACAACCTTGTTACCATTAGAATTATCTTTTTTTCCATTTTCCGAGATGTTCTGTAACATTTTTTATAGCAGAAATGGAAATTTCAATAACTCATAAATAGAAATGTTTGCCCTTAACTTTTTAATATCTTCAACAACATCATAATCTAAGTTGGGGTTCACATTACTCTGTTTAGCCTCAGCTGATTTAGACTTCGTTGGAGGCGGAGTTGTAGTGTTTTCGGAAGAAGGTTTGTTGGATGTCTTACTCCTGGTGTTATAGGGATGTATTGTCTCGAAGTTAGCTTGGAAGATGTTATCCGAGAAGTGTCCAAAAATGTTTGGAGAGGACTCTTCTTCTTGTACTGTCTCTTGTTCAACTACCTCCTCAGGAATCTCAGGAGGCATCAAGTTATCTTGGGCTTCTAGAATTGTTTGAAGGGCACATTGCAGACTTTCTAGATTTAGGCCTTCGGTGGTTGGATTAGGTCGGTTGGTAGGAAAAGGCCTCCGGAACGGGGGTGTGTAAGGTCCTTTTCTCGTGGAAGCTTCTTCGGTCGACCTCTTCAAGTCTATAACTTGATTTGACCGTTTTTGAACAACTTTGGTTAAGTTTTCTAAGTCAGAGTTTTCAGGTTGTGTTTTACTTTGAGTAGGTCTGGGGAGGATTTCGATCTTATTTCTGGAAGAAGGACTAGTCTCAGTTTCGTTGCTATTAGAGTCTTTAATACTATGTCTTTTTCAATTTGGCTATCCTCCTCGAAGGCTTCTAACAACGTGGCTTTCTTAGATCGTTTAACCCAAATAGCTATACTTTGATGCAAAGCTTTAGTGTAGTAAGCTATTATAAGACTCTCGGCAGGCATGGAATCCGCAGGGATTCGGTTTTTAAGTGTTAATAATCTTTGATTAAAGTCTTGAACTTTTTCTTTTGGGTTCATTCTTAAGCTAGAAAGATCCATGACTAGGACTTCCGGAGGTTTACCGTCTCCGAATTTTTCCAAAAAGCAGGACTCAAACATTTCCCAAGACACGATGGTATGGGGTTGTTGGGAAAAGTACCATGTGGATGCATTGCCCTCAAAGGTATAAGGGAACAACCTACAGACAACGTCTTCATGTTCAACATTGCGGAGTCTTATGGCTAACATAAAAATTTTAATGTGATCTTCAACGATCTGTTTTGAATCAGGATCAAACTTGGAAAGCCATTTCTCCGGATGCTTAGGTAAAGGGTGTTGAGCTCCAGGTACAGCTACGGCATCCTGGTCAAGCCACGGTCTAGCAGGGTTGTTCTGATTTTCCATTGGGGTAGTGGGTGTGGAAGGCTGAGAAGGGGAATTGCCTTCGTAAGAGGAATCTCCTCTAGAAGAGGAAGGAGATGATGGAGGTGGTGAAGGGGGCATCCCATATCCTCCTGCAACAAGATTTAAGATTGGATCTAAAGGATTCATAGTAGGATCAGTGCCTCCTAATTGTTCTCTGATATCAGAGAAATCCAAAGGTTAGTCCCACAGACGGTTAGATTGCCTTAAACGGGCTAAGGCACTATGTGTTTTAATAAGAGATTGACGGACAATCTCTTGTATGTCACCACCTGTAGGATTAGGGGTTGCTAGCTCAACTGTGATCTGTGGATCTTCGGTTGAAGTAGTTGTTGT
Source organism: Picea mariana (assembly GCA_032191745.1). Classification (NCBI taxonomy): domain Eukaryota; kingdom Viridiplantae; phylum Streptophyta; class Pinopsida; order Pinales; family Pinaceae; genus Picea; species Picea mariana. Next base: position 180,117 of record JASDQU010736149.1, on the reverse strand, counting down.
TTGAAGGGGAATATTATCATTTGAATGGATTCTAGTCACTATAGTTGAGCGATTAGGTGGAGGAGGAGTCTTGCGACTGCCTCGTGCCATTAATGAAATTCAAGCCCTCCTTCTAGCGCCATTTGTTGATGGGTGAAAACGACCGTCCGTCAACTGAGAGAGTGGAACCAGTCCGGGGTTGTCTAATAACCCAAGCCGTTTTGGATGAACCACCCTGACGAGTTTAGCGGCTCTGTTAGCCGATCTAAGGTCCTAAATAAAACAAAAAGAAAACTATTCTAAACTAACTAATCTAACTAAAAAAAAAAAAACTAATAAACTAATCTAACTAAAACAAACTAAACTAAAACTAATTATATATACAAACTATACTAATCTAACTAACTATATATACAAACTACTAACTTATACTATACTAACTCTAACTACTAACTAAAATATAACTTATTCACAAAATGTACAATATCCACAATTTACAGATTTAAAAAAAACCTGAAAAACTCATTAATATTCTGCCCTAAGACAGAAAAATAGATTTTTCTGTTGATTTTATAATTTTATGAACAAGAAATAAAACAGAAAAATAATTTAACTAAATCACTAATCTAAACTACAAATATATCTAATCAAACTACTTGAATTATACTAAACAAATTAACGAAAATAAATCACAAACTGACCTGGAGAAACACTCCAGATTTTCCCTATGTATGATGACTGTTCTAGCAGATCGGAGGGAGGAAACCCGCACCGAATAATCCAGGGGATTCTCGTAAACAATAGATGCAGTTCTCTTTAAGTTTGATTACAGGACAAACAAGACATAAAAATAACAACAATCTTATAATTTATAAATCTCTACAATTAGATAAATCTATATGCAAAGATCTATATATAATAATTCAATTGATGAAGAAGAAAAATCTGTCATTCATGAACTGAATCAAATAATTGTTGTATTTTTAAGTAATGAAAGAAATCAGACATGGATCATATTAATTAAATCATATCATTTTGCAAAAGACTATGATAGCTAAAGTAGTCACTAATCAAATGCAAATTGATAAACATAAACATGAAACAAAAGATTGATATTATTAAAAGCGAAAGTTGTAGCAGAACATCAACTTCTGTCTCAGTTTGTATTAGAAATCCATAGCCTGGTTCTCCCACAAGTGAGGATGATCCTTATTACAAAAATAATACGTATTTATAAGTTTACCACAGGGTAAAACCTCTCTGTGGAAGTTATCAAAACTGTTTACATAAATCTGGGAAGATATCCCATGTTTAACTAAACTAGGAAACTACAATAAAACTAAAACACACAAACATCCCCTAGACTGTCTAGCATGTCCCATGCAATTCGAATTTACCTAAAAAGGGTAAAAAATAGACAAGTTAGAAGGATATTTTATTAATAAAATGGTAAAAATATAATTCTATAGACTAGCTACAGAATCTTGCTATTTTGTAGCTGGTCTAAATAAGACACAGAATCAGCATTGAAATCGATTGAAAATCTTTTAAAGAAATTGACATCCAATAGATATTTGAAAATGAATCATTCAATTTGAATTTGTTATACCATTCGAAATCAAACAGGATCAAAAATCATTCAACCGAATACAGAGATAGGTGTACTCTGTTTCTTTGGTTACCACAAAATTGAACAAATAGGATCATAATTAACCGTTGAGAAATCGTTTGATATTCAATTGAAACCGATATAATCAAAACAAATCATAGGTAATGTTTAAACAGAAGATATGATCGAATCCAAACAAAATCATTTACAATTCGTTATAGCTGTAACGACATAGCAAACGATTTATACTATAGGAGAATTAAACCAACACTGGCGCGTAACTGTCCACAAACGAAATCGTAACAAGGTGTAACAGAGTTCATGTGAGATATCCAATCGTTTTTTTTTGCAAACTGGGGTAAACAAGATCGATTGAACTTGACCAAAATCGTTCCACTCAAACGAATTGTAACCGGATTTGGTAGAGATAACACAGTCAATCAATTCGTTTTGCAAATTTAAAATCAAACAGAGCATTCATTTATGATACGTATCTAACTCATGAAAATGATCGAACTAACAGCAATCCAATCAAGCGAATCAATCGGCTGGGATTAGCATAGTTGTCATGAATCAAATCCATTCCATGATTCAGGCGCATTGGCACAGGCTTAAATGAGATCATTGTTTTTATAAAAACAGAGTAGTTCTTTCCAAATTAAATTGAACAGAGTGACACAGCATATCGTAACAACCAAACTCATTAAAATCATTTACCAATCACAACATACGAACCATAACAAAATCAAATCCAAACATGATCGTATTCTAAATTGAGCATGAGACTTCCTGTTCGGAGTGGATACGAAACGAATTGAATTGAAAGCAAACCATCAATTTCGTTAACTCAATCAGGCAAACCAACAAATCAAATCCAAACGAAGACCAATCAAATCCGAATGAAAATATATTGGTGTCTAAACTGGGAATGATCAACTCATGTATCTAAAAAGAAATTCAATTTATTTTTAGCAAAGCAACACAATATACAGGACGAACACATTATTACAGAGCCATTTCGAAATATAAACAGAGCTATTCGAAAATCAAATTCCAATCACTATATTACTCATGGTCACTCACAAAACCAAAATGATTTAAAATTCATACATGTATGGTGACGAGACGGCTTGGTCACGACAATTTAGAGTTGATAATGGTTTTGGATGATTCAACATTCTTGAAAAGGATGGAGCCTGTCGTCTTCTGCTTTTTATCAGTTGCTTGGAGTTGGTCTCTCTGACTGGTCAACACTGCAATTTGATCTTCTAGTGATTGAATTTTCGATTGGAGTAGGGGAACATCGATGTAGTATCGTTCCAACCATAAATCGCATTGGTCACAAGAATATTGTGTGGGGTTTGAAAGTGCGGGTGAGGGTTTGATCACATTGTTGAGGGTTTCGTTAGGCAATTTAATCCCTGGGTAACTGGGATCATTTCTCAAGCAGAGGGGAATATTTGTCACGAAATCATAAGGTGGCTTGGGGCATAAACCCTGCGAGTAAGGGTACTCATTGGATAAGAAATGTTCTACGTCAGAGTCTGAATCCTCACTAACTACAATAGGCTTTGACTCAGCAGAGGGTTTAGGTTTGTTCCTAGCCATTCTTGAAATAAGTCGAGCGTTCTTTTTACCCTTACCCTTAGCAGTAGGGTTTGCCTTGGGATTTTTTCTCATAGGTTTCTTTATAGACTCGGCATTCTCAGTTCCAACGTCTGGTAAGTCAACCGCAGGGTCGACCGAAAGCTTAGGAGAGGGAAATAGGATATGGAAGGGCACAGGTGGCTCGACCTTGGCTTCAGTCACCACAGGTTTGTCAACCTGGACAGGGTCTATGTCATCGAAACCATTTCGAGTGACGAAAGCTCTCCAGGTATCACCATGTAAACTCAAATGATAAACAATGATAAGCTTGATAAGTCCATGGTGGAACAGACTACTGTCAGCCTTCTACCTTATAAACCTTTTCGACATTTTATATAGGCTACGATGAAAGTAAAAGGGCAAATTCAACGGGTATCCCATAAAATTCATTAGCAAACGCAGGTGGTAGAGGAAAATGAGTCTGTATCGACCTTCACAGGTCACGAACTGTTTGACTATCATCAAAGTATCGTGCCATTGAGTTTTAAGCGTAGAGATGGGCATACCTCTGTCACAAGAGGTGACCTTTCGGGAGACAAATAGTAGTGGCCATGGAACCTCTTCCACTTTCGAATTCTTGAACCAGCACTGGCCCATGGTAGGTAGCCCTGTAGCAGAACTGATAAATTCCTCGTCGATTTCCAACTGTATGTCACCCACCTTGGCTCTACAGCCATCGAAAGTTGTGGCAAACTGTTGTGCCACAACTAAATTAAAACCCTCAAATCACTACACGAAGGTGAGCCATCCATTATCTTCCAAGTCTTTCCAAGCATTTTCAAACATTAACAAGGCTTGGTTTCCATTTGGCTCGATTCGCACGACTAGTGCCATTGAGCCGAGCACATGGTCAGCCGAGGGTTTGAATCATAACACACACAGGAGCAGAGCTACTCGAGCTAACAGAAGTGAAAAGGGATAAGGGATAGGCATAAATGCCAGCGTGCGAAGGTGGTGGAGTTTATCTCTGCCATGCATAACAATTATTGCCAAGGTACAACCGCCGACTTTCATAGCTGTTCAACCCACTATTGTATAGTTCAACAATCAAGTCACTAGGCTGACCAATGAAATCAATGGTAGAACCAATGCGCGCAATCAACGTTGTGCCATAGTTTTAAACCATCAACATTCAATTAAAAACCAAAACCAAAAGTGCGCCAATGTATCAGCTCATATAATCAATAGTTTAACCAATGTGCCAATGGGTATTCATATAATCAACAAGCCAATAGTTATGAAAACACAAACATAGTTATCATATTAAAGAAAATATATGAAGGATTTAACCATAACACCCATGTATTTTCATGAAACCAAAGGTCACGTAGGTCAAATAAAATGAAAATCCAAATGTGAATGCATTACAAACTCAATGAAACCAAGTCACACAATCAATACAAGAATGTTCAATGAGTATAGTTCGAAAGTTATGCCATCTACATAACAATAGGTGAAATGTAAGAACAATAGGTATATTGACAAGAAAGATCATGACAGTTCAAATAATGATTTCAATGCGACTTCGAAAGAACAAGTTTTCACGCTTATAGTCGTAAAAACAAAACGAAGGTGGATATGCAAATGTCTCAAAAAATAAATGTGTCGTTCATTTGAAAATTGCGACGAAAAATTGATGTTTGCAAAACATTGGTGTAGGCAGCTTGTAAGACCATGGAAAAATGTGATTTGGCTGCCAACACTCTCACATTACTGAAAAACACCATTCAACAATGAATTTCACATCTCGACTGAGAGAAGTAGTTGTGAACTTTATTTCTTTCCTACATAACTCTTTTATGCACACACCTGCTCCATTATGCTCCCCTTTCCCATGCCCAGACTCAAAATAGTTCCAAATCTGTGGTACCTTGAGTTTTTTGTGCAACATACACAACCATTGAAATACACAAGCATCTTTTAACTAGCCTAAACAACCATTTGACCAAATCCAATGTTGATCCATATGCATGTTCTTCTCCTTAAGGTGATTGCAAAACAACTAAAAGTGATATTGTGCATAGGCTAAGTCATGGCACTAATCATCACTTGTGTAGAATTGATACTCCTTCAATATAACTATACTTTCTTTGTTACTATCTGGTCCATGATTGTATGTGATATGGACCATTATGTTGACCTTCTCTGAGTGATAATATTAATTTTGAATCTCATTTTGTGGTTAAAGAGTGTATTTGTCAACAAAATCAACCATTTATAAGACAATACCAACGGAAAATGTATCTTTTCATATTCTAAAATGTTTTTTCTACCCTCATTCCACATGGACATGTTAAACATATTGTCATGTATTTTCGATGAATTCACATACTCATACCTGCGAAGTCACCAATTATATATTTTTTCTTTCCTTCCCTCCATCAATATCATATGCGACATATTTAAAGCTTTGCAAGGCAACCTCCTTCCTCCCCAATTCATACTCATCTCTTACATGGATGCACTTGCTTATTAATGTCATTCCACCGCACCTAGGGCATGTCCCATCTAAGAAAACATTTTTATAAAATTTACAACCCTATGGCCTTGTACACAAGATGTTGTGAATGAAGTCTCTAGATGACGACGATGACAATATAACTGAGCATTCCTGCAAAAGGATGTTATGCAAAACACACACACACAAACTATATATGTGTGTGTGTGTGTGTGTGTGTCATAATAATAACCATATTGTTGAAATATTGTAACTTCGAAGAATATTCTAACTATATTTGAGTTATTATATTATAGATCAAATCCACTTTTGTGGATTGGTCAAACCATATTTACATGGTGGTATTTTTAAAGTCAGCCCCTAGGGTTTATAAAGTGGTTTTAACCACTCTTGGAAGAATTCATCCCTACTAAGTGAAGAAACATAACCCTATCACCTTCTCATTAGTATTTTTAGGTGATGATGGTGCCTCATTTGTTCACTCACTCACTCACACTTCTAGTGCACATATTTTGAAGGAAGTTGCAGTTGCAAGAAGGAGAAGAGAGGCACATGCTCAGTACTAGTTTATTCTTGGTGGTTTGGTCTTAGTCTTGGCATTGTATTGGCAATCTATTATTGAGGAAGTTTTTGTTGGGTTTTCTCCCCCATGAGGGTTCCCAGGATAAAATGTTGTGTACATTGTGATTGTGTTTATTTCAGTGATCCTATTTATGTTTTTTTTTTGGAAATGCATTGATAACCTAATAACAACTTTAAATTTAAGATGGTATCAGAGCTTGACTGAATAGAGAACCTTTCACTGGGTATCTAAAAAAGTCACTATTTTCGTTCAATGAAATTAGGTATTTTTATTGGAGAGGAATTTGTGACTCAAAAATATCTATGGAAGTGTGCCCTGCCCTAGGGAATCTTTTGTCGTATTGAACACACCTTTTCAGTGGCCAGATTCTTCATAAATTCAAACCCTAGTTTTTACTGGTACCAAAAAACCAGGAAACCAAAACCAGTACCAGTCCAGATTTGTGTAGGTCAAATTTCAAGGGGTAAATCTTGGAATTTTTGGAAATAGTCATCTCCATCCAACTCGCCTCATCCCATCACATCTCTTGGTAAGTTCAGATCCATTTTCTGAGCACTTTCATTTTCTCGTCATTTTCCTAGATCTAGGTCAAGATGTCTGCAAGCACCAAGATTTTTGACAAGTTATAAGGTGTGGAAAACTTTCATGCCTGGAAGTACAGAATTGGAATCATTCTTGAAGAGAATGACCTTGCAAAATTCATAAAAGAAAATGTACCGGAACCTGGAGAAAATGAATCCAAAGAGAAGTACAAGAAGGATATGATTAGGGCCAAAAGGATAATTTCAGATTCCATTAAAGACCACTTGATCCCTCAAGTGTCTTCTAAGAATACTCCAAAATAGATGTTTGATGCCCTAACCAGAATGTATGAAGGAAAGAACATCAACCGAAATATGAACTTGAGAACCCAACTCAAGAATACAAAGATGTAGAAAGGATAAAAAGTTCAAGACTATTTCTCTAGGGTTACTCAATTCAAAGAACAATTAGAATAAATTGGATACAAATTGGATGAAGATGAAATCATCATGACAACTCTTAATGGTCTCACAAGACCTTGGGATGCCTTCATCGAAACCATCTTTTCAAGAAAAGAGAAACTCCAATTTGACAGTCTATGGCAAGAATGTGTTCAAGAAGAAGCAATAATAGATAAGTGAGAAGCCATACTTTTAAGGGATGAATATCAAGCCCTAGCTTCTCATGATAAAAGAGGAAATAAAAGGTCTCATTTCCAAAAGGATACCCACCTTCATAAATAATCTCACTTCCCAAAGAGATTCACCCACTGTCGTAAATAATCTCACTCTCCAAAGAGATTCTAGAGATATCATAAGGTTCAAAGAAAAGAAAAAATATTTCTCCTCTTATCAATGTTATCATTGTGATAAGATGGGACACATTGCTAAGAATTGTCCTACTAGAAGGGAAGAATACAAGAAGATAAATAACAAAACGCATCATTCCCATACAGTTGAATATGATGAGCCACCTAAGAAGTTGACTAAAGAAGAGATTGAAGATTATGTTTTATTTTTCTCCCTCTCAGGATCTGTGACACCTGGAGAGGATACTTGGCTCATAGATAGCAATGCCTCTAAGCACACGATAGGTCAGAAACACAATCTCTCTAATCTTATAGAAAAATACTTCCCCCAAAAAATTTCACTTGGAGATGATTATTAGTACCCTATCAAAGGAATGGGAGAATCCATCTACAAACTTGATTCAAGGACCCCGATGAGAATGAAGGATGTAATTTATGTACCAGGTTTTACACGGAACTTACTTTCTATATCATCTTTATATAAGAAATGTTTTAGGGTTGCATTCATAGATGGTGAAGTTCTTATGTGGCCTAAAGGAAAAACCATAGAAGATGCAATTGTTATTGGAACAGAAGAAGGTGGTTTGTACAAGTTAAAAGGTCACTCAGACACAACCTTGACTTAGTCCACTAGGATTCCTTGTGAACTTTGGTATAGAAGACTAGATCACATCAACTACAAAGCCTTACCATATGTAAGCAAGGTATTTATAGGTTTACCAGAATTTAAAGTTGATCATGAAGGTGTATGCAAGGGATGTGCACAAGGAAAGAACATAAAGAATCATTTTCCAAAGAGAGACAGTAAATCAAAAGGAATCTTGGAGCTCGTCCACTCAGATGTATGTGGTCCAATTCCATCAAAATATCTAAGCATGTATGTATACTATGTTTCATTTATTGATGATTACTCTTGTAAGACTTGGGTATATTTCTTGAAATCAAAAGATGAAGTACTCAGAAAGTTCAAGGAATTGAAAGCCTTGGTAAAAAACCTCTCCGAAAAAAAAATCAAGATACCCAGGTCATGTAATGGAGGAGAGTACATCTCAAATGAATTTGGATGATTTTTCAGAGATTTCGAGATTAAGAGGGAGATCACCACTTCATATAATCCTCAACAAAATGGTGTAGCAGAAAGAAAGAATAGAACAATTGTGGAAGCAGTGAAGACTATGATTCACGATCAAGATCTTCCAATTCACTTATGGGATGAAGCAACAAGAACAACAGTTTATGTCCAAAACAAATTATCCCATAGTGCACTTGGATTCAAAACCCCCGAAGAAATTTTCAACAAAAAGAATCTAGAAGTAAGCCATTTAAAAATATTTGGTTGTCCAGTGTTTGTACACATTCAGAAAGAAAGGAGAACTAAGATGGATCCTTCAGGAAAGAAGGGAATATTTGTTGGATATTGTGAGGTCTATAAGGCCTTTAGAATTTACATACCAGGTTACCATCATATTGAGATCAACAGAGATGTAACCTTTGATGAAGATGCAACAATCAAAATATCAAGGAAATGTTATCTTGAAGAAGTATATGAAGAAGAACCTGTAGCTCCCAGAGTTTCAAAACCTGTGAAGAAAGTTACAATTACCCCTGATGATGAGATTCCAGAAGATCATGATATGATAGAATCTCAAGAACCTCCCCATATGACGATCTCTCACAAGAGAAAGCCAGCTTGGGAAAGGGAACTTATTCAAGATGAAAAGAAGTATGGTGCCCCAGAAGGAACCATGAGACAAAGAAATAAACCTAATCCATTCTCTAATTATATGGCCTTGATGTGTGATCTCATAGAAAATGAACCTACTTTCTTTGAAGAATTCATTTAGAAGAAAGAATTGGTGGATTTCATGACATAAGAATATCGGTCCATCATAAAGAATGATGTATGGGAAGTAGTTCCCAAACCAAAGAACAAAGATGTGGTATCTTACAAATGGATATATGAGATAAAACATGCAGCAGACAAGAAGTATTGAAGAACATAAAGAAACATTTGTGGCTCATGTTTTTTCTCAAAAGGAAGGTATTGATTATGAAGGGATGTTTGCTCTTGTATCTAGATACACTTCTATTAGAACCATCATAGCTCTTGCAACCGAAATGAAGTGGAAGTTACACTAGATGGATGTGAAAACAACCTTATTAAATGGTGTCATTGAAGAAGAAGTGTATATAGAACAACCAAAAGGGTTTGAAATTGAAGATAGAAAGACTCATGTCTGTAGGTTGAAGAAATCTATATACGAGTTGAAGCAAGCTCCTAGAGCTTGGTATGGAAGAATTGATAGTTTCCTAACGAGCATGGGCTTTACCAAAAGTAAAGTTGATTCTAACCTTTACTTAAAGGTTATGAATGATGAGATAGTTATATTTCTATTGTATGTGGATGACTTATTCTTAATAGGAGAATAAAATCTCATCAAAGATTGTAAGAAGAAGCTCACTACATAATTTGAGATGAAATACCTAGGCTTGATGAATTATTTCTTAGGTATTGAAGTTTGCCAGATCCCAAAGAATATCTTCCTTAACCAAGGGAAGTATGGAGTTGAAATACTGAAGATAATTGACATGTTGGAATGTAAATTCATGAACACACCTATGGAAACAAATTTGAATCTCTTGGTTGATACTTCATCAAAATTGGTTGATGCTACTCTATATAGACATATTATTGGTTCATTGATGTATCTGAAAAATACCAAGCCAGATATATGTTGTTTTGTGAACAACTTGAGTCAGTATCTGGTAGATCCCAAATGTGTTCACCTTGTAGCTGCAAAGCATGTGATGAGATACCTTAAGGGTATGTTGGATTATGGTCTCTCTTATACTAGATCATGACTTCAGACTATTTGGTTATACTGATTCAGATTGGGATGAAAGTACTTCTAATAGAAATAACACTTCAGGATGTTTTTTCAGTCTAGGGTCAGCCATGACTTCATGGAAAAGAAGGAAGCAATCCAGTATTTATCTCAGCATGACAGAAGCGGAATACATTGCAACATGCTCCGCTAGTTATGAATCCATATGGCTTCAGAAATTGTTGACAGGTCTATTCTATCTAGAGATGGAAGCCACCGTGATTCTATGTGATAACCAGAGTTGCATAAAGATGATGGATAACCCAGTGTTCCATGATAATTTGAAGCACATAGAGATCTGGTATCACTACATTTGTGATATGGTGCAGAGGGGAGCTATAAATTTCCAATATGTTGTCTTAGATGAGCAGGTTGTAGATGTGTTGATCAAGCCTCTATCTCATGTGAAGTTTGAGTACTTTCGAGACAAGCTTGGTGTTGTCTGAAAAGATCTCCCTTGAAAGGGGGAGTGATGTTGATGATACTATGGTATCCTAAACAAAAATGGGTAGCTCCATTGGGATTTTATATCCTATGGTATTGACAATCCCTAGGAATATCCCAAAGGTTCAGTAAGGATGGTATGTCAGAGTACCTGTGCATGCATATGCTAGCTGTGGTCATTAGTGGTTGTTCCATTAGGATTTATATCCTAGGAAATATTTTGATTCCTAGATAGATACTAAAGGTTTGGTAAGGATGGTTTAACATATTACCATGTGGTATCTTGTTAGGATTTTATATCATAAGGAATATTATGATTCATGGGAAAATCCTGAAGGTTTGGTAAGGACGGTCTATCAGAGTACCACAAAATATTGTTCTTGCACGTGCCTCATTTTGTTGCCATATGATGATGATGTTGTTGTCTTGGCCTCCTGTTGATGATGTTGTTGTTTTAGCCTCATGTTGTTTTTTTAGCCTCATGTTGTTGATGATGTTGTTGTATCAACCTCATTCTTTTGATGATGGTGTACCAGCCTCGGGTTGGTGATATTGTGACTTTAGTGTTATGTTAATTGATGTTGGTGTTTCAACTTCATGCAGATGATGATGATGATGTTAATCCATCTCCATGTTGTGAATGATGATGATAATTATGATGAGAAAAACTTCTTCTGATTTGTAAATATGCCAATCAATGTTCCATATGTTGATGATGTTGTTTCCCTCTCTCTCTCTCTTGATGATGTTGTATTGGGTAATGTTAGTAGAATACCCTTCTCATTAAAGGGGAGTGTTGAAATATTGTTACTTCAAAGAATATTCTAATTATATTTGAGTTATTATCTTATAGATCAAATCCCCTTTTGTGGATTGATCATGTAAGGTCTTGTATAATACCAAATCCCCTTTTTTGGATTGGTCAAACCATATTTACATGGTGGTATTTGTAAAGTTGGCCCCTAGGATTTATAAAGTGGTTTTAACCACTCTTTGAAGAAGTCATCCCTACTAAGTGAAGAGACATAACCCTAGCTCCCCTTCACTAGTATCTATAAGTGAGGATGGCACCTCATTTGTTCACTCACTCACTCACACTTCTAGTGTGCATATTTTGAAGGAAGTTGCAGTTGCAAGAAGGAAAAGAGAGGTGCATGTTCATTCCTAGTTTATTCTTTGTGTTTTGGTATTAGTCTTGGAATTATATTGGAAATCTATTATTGAGTAAGTTTGTGTTGGATTTTCTCCCCCATGAGGGTTTCCCATGATAAAATGTTGTGTACCTTGATATTGTGTTTCTTTCAATGATCCTCTTTATGTTGTTGTTTTGGAAATGCATTAATAACCTAATAACAACATTAAATTTAACACATACTCAATGTGATATCTACGACAACATGTCTTACAAATTGTGTTTATTCGAACATATCAAGACTTGCATTTATGGAAATACATTTGGCCCAAGTTAAGTGCACTATGTACTTTCTTGAATATTTTATACAATTTTATCTTTGTAATGTCAAGAAAGTGTTTAATATGGGGTTCATGATACCTAGATCCCCTTCTCAATTTTAGTACATCTTTCTGGTTGGAAGAAGACCTATTGTTCTTATGATAGAAATCATGTAGTAGTCCCTTAACTACTCCAATCAACTTCATGTCGGAACGAAGTAGCCTACCAGTGAAGGCACACAAATTTGTTGGGCCACTTTTTTCGAGGCTATCTTATCTATGAGAATAATTTATAATGGTTTTGATATTGCATCTCATGAGATGAGAGTTTTGTTGTAGAAAACAATTTTTTCTTCTGATCTTGCTAACAATTGATTGTGACAAGACACGTTGGGATACATTGCAGTCTTTAGATCGAGATTTCTTTACCAATTGTTTGAAAAACATATACAAGGTTTCTAACAATATGATAAATTGTTTCTAAACTTTTGACTATTTTAATACCTAAAATTCTCCTAACAACAGTCAAACTTATAGATTTTAACAAAGCCAAAAATAATTGACAATTAGAGGCATCGGATTTTGGTTCAAAATATTCTTTAATGATTTTATAAGAATAATAACGAATAGTACGGTTAGGTAAATTACCTTCAAGTGATGCTATACCACTTTCATCAATGTGAATGTGTTTAGGAGTTCTTCGTCACACACTGCTCAATCTAGGTAGGGACGATAAACCCTTATTTTGACACTCTTGACCTCCCTGTTGTGGAGTTAACAATGTTGTGGTTATTTCCCCTTCAATTATTGGTAGATCAATTATGGGAGGAGAGTGTACATGATATTGATTGTATTTTGGAGTGTATGACTATCCAAAAAGAGGTTGCACCACATGAACTTCTTCACCACAATGTTGTGCACCAGTTGCCTCTCTAATTTCATCCATTGTATAATCAGATCCAAACAAATCCTTCATCCTCTGGTCATCCAAAACAACTTTTCTTGATGAGACACTGCATGGATTGGTCTTTACTAAACTCCTACACTTTGCTTGTGGTAATGGAGGAGAACAACAATGACATCTATTCCGCTAGAAATTGGATGTCCCTCTTCTGAAATCCTATGCTTTGACATACGTAACTTTGTCTTTTCTCTTTCTTCTTCTATATTTTCGATGGGTGTCTCTTTCCTCAAGGACTTTCTTTCTCAGATCCGTCATCTCCCCATGTTTAAGGAGAAAAATTAGCTTCCAAGCACCCCACCAAAAATTTGTCTTGGTATTACACAAGAAGATACAATTAACCATTTCAATTCCAAGTGGACAAATTTGTCTTCATATTAAAAAAGAAGACAACTAATAATTCTAATTTCGATTGGATAAAATTTGTATTGGTATTACACAAGAAGACATAAATAACAATTTCAATTCCTATTGGATAAATTTTTCTTGGTATTACATAACTAAAAATTCCAATTGGACAAATTTGTCTTGGTATTACACAAGAAGATACAACTAACAGTTGCAATTGGAAAAAATTATCTTGGTATTACACAAGAAGACACAACTTAAAATTCCAATTGGACAAATTTTTCTTCCAATTCTAAGAAGACATAATAAGACACAACCAACAATTTCAATTCCACTTGGAAAAATTTGTCTTCCAATTCTTCCCACAATTGTCTTTCAATAGCACAAAATTATCTATGAATTAAACAATAAGAAAAAAAAAATCATGTTTGTTCCTGCTATTTTTATGTGTAGATGTCGAGCGTGCAGATGATGGGCTCTAGATAGATGAGGTATAGGGTTGTGTTTGGAACATAAAAATTCCTAGCAGGAATGCACACGCATTCCTAAATGTGTGCACACTAAAGTGTGTGTGCATTCTAGGAACACACATGCATTCCTGATGAGCATGAATGAGCACACAATCACAAGGATTTCAAGTCGCAAGAGCATGTGCATGCTCTTAATGCAATGGATATAACATTTATTATAGACCAAACATATTTATAAATAAATATGTATAGGGGTTTGAGGACAAATAGGACAATGGTTAGAGAACCAAGATGTGGGTGATGTGGGTGCAAGGGTTGTGGGGAATTTAACAATAGGTATATGCATAATGCACTTAGGGATCGAGTGTGGAGGGGGTTAAGTATCAAGTATAGGTTATGACTAGGTTTATATGAAGATAGGGAGGTATAGGTCAATCTCTAGGTCATGTTATAGGTCATGGTCATGGTATAGGTCTAGGTCATGGTCTAAGTATAGCTCTATATTTATGTCGTGGTCTAGATCATAGTCTAGGTATAGATACAGGTCTATGTCATGGTCATCGTATAGGTCTAGTTCATGGTCTAAGTCTTGTCATGTTTAGGTCTTTATATGTCTAGGTCTAGGTCTAGGTCTTGACATGTCTAGGTTAAGTCCATTTCTTTCCTTGTGATGTAGAGAGGGGGGGTGGAGAGAGAGGAAGAAAGAGAGTGTGAGAGGGGGAGAGGGGAAGAAAAAGATAGTATGTGAGAGTGAAGGAGA
>JASDQU010736149.1:150034-161098 GCA_032191745.1 Picea mariana | reverse complement strand
GAGAGAGAGAGAGAGAGAGAGAGAGGGTGGGAGAGAGGTGGAAGAGTTAGGGGAGTGTAATAGGGAAGGGAGGGACAAAGGGAGAGAGAGAGAGAGAGAGGGTGGGAGAGAGGTGGAAGAGTGAGGGGAGAATGATAGGGAAGGGAGGGACAAAGGGGAAGAGAGAGAGAGACAGGGTGGGAGAGAGATGGAAGAGTGAGGGGAGCATAATAGGGAAGGGTGTAAGGCATGTGCATACAGAGCCTCATAAAATAAATATAAATACATAAGTTATTTCTAATTTACTTCTTTATTTATTGTTACAGTATAATAATAATGCTTAGCAGTATAATAAGCATAATGAACAACAGTATAATGAGCATAATGAACAGAAGTATAATGAGCATAATGAACAGCAGTGTAAGAAAATTCATAAGGTATTTACCTCAACTTGATGTTGAACCTGAAGTTGATGATGTTGTTGATGATGTTGAACCTAAAGTTGATGGATCCTACCCAAACTGAGTAGCCTCCCAGCCAACTAGGAACAACCTCTCTGGCTCCCTAGCTCCAAGAATCCTTATGGTTTCTTGGCCACCAAGCCCAAAATTCCTAGCAACAATGGTGCCCCTGTGAGAGTCCTCAAGCAAAACTATAATCCCAACTGTTCTTTCCTCCCTTCTCCTTCTTCCTCTTCAAGATGTCTTACCTTGCTAAACCAAAAATATCACCAAAACAAAAGATGGCTCTCCCCTGAGTTCTCCCTTCTCCCTTATCTTCTCCTCTCAAATCCATTTCCCCAACCGCCTTACCCCCCATTAATTCCTCAACCAACTTATCCCTCCCATTAATTAGTTCAATTACCAATAATAATAATTTTATAATAAAGTGTCCATAAATATATTTTAATAATTCATTAAACTAATATTTATTATTCAAGATAATTAAAGAATCAATTAAGGTTGTTACATACACCCACCCTTCAAGAAATTTTGTCCCGAAGTTAGAGTAATTTACAATAAAATGGAAATGACACATGGTTCATACATCCACATCAAATAAACAACATTATCAGTAAGCAAAACAAAAAACAACTTATACATACTAGTGTACATGTCGAAGAAATGCATGCGTAGCTAGCACATACAAGGCTCATGCATGTACTAATGACAATAATTATCACACTTATAATAATTCTTGTATGCATCCAATCCAATCAACAAGACCATTCATTTCATAAAAGGTAGTAAAATATTTCAAATGTTCGCAAAATCCCTCAATTATAATAATTTAGCACAACAATGTTCATTTAGATAATTGTAGTTCAATAAAGCAATTATAAATATACATATTTACATATTCTCTTTTCAAAAAGGGAAAACAGTAAATTACACTATAAGGCAGATCCCCATACACTCTCAACTATTTCTATTCGTCCTTCCTCCCTAACTTACTTTTGTATTCCATCCATATCGTTCCTGTGTTGGACTATCTTGGAACGTCAACTAAATTGAACTAACTCCAAACAGAACTCGTAAGCGGAAGTGTCACTCTCTTGACCAAGATTCCCCAATAGGAAATTGATAGTCATCATCACACGTCTATGGGAGCATGAGCTAACACTGTCCTCCCATGACTCCAGATTTCAGAGGATACATAGTGGGAAATGCCTCCACCCCTCCTAATAGGACTAGGTTCCACACCCTACCATGGAATATACAGTGGCACTGTGTTGCTGAGAATTTTTTCATTGTATATTTAGTTTTAGGCAGTCTCACCACTTGAAAAACATGCATTGGTCCACATATCATAGCAATGCATTCAAACCAACATAATTTCACATACAAAGATTCATACCATATCGGTCGTGTTCATGACATCCACTTTTATTACCATTATCCTTTGTCTATTTCATAGCCCATTGACCTGCATATTATTCTATAACACAAACTCATACATATCTATGCATTACCATCATGTAAATGCACACAACCATAATCTCAATTCGGTATCCACGTACCAATAACTTTAAATTTCAATGTTTTTTTAAGTTAGAAATAGATCACATAATATCCCCAAATTCAATTAATGTTAACCATTCATAGAATTGACATTCACATAATAGATTGCATCATATCCATCATCATTCAAACAAAATTAAACATTCATAGAATTGTCACTCACATAATAGACTGCATCATATCCATCATCATTCAAATAACGTTAAACATTCATAGAATTTTCATTCATATAATAGATTGCAACATATCCATCATCATTCAAATTACGTTAAACATTCATAGAATTTTCATTCACATAATAGATTGCAAAATATCCATCATCATTCAAATAACATTAAACATTCATAGAATTTTCATACATCTTAAAAGTTCAAGTGTATCATTAATAGTTTCACAGTGAATAGAAAATAAAGGTGATTAGGCCTTAGGTAATTTTAGTTGTCTCGGTCAAAATGTAGCATTACATACGCCCAACCTTCGAGAAACATATTGTCGAGGTGGTCAAAAAAGTGAGGGGTGATCTCATTGTAATGTCTCGGCATCCTCCCAAGTAGCAAATCATGGGCTATACTTGTCCCATTGAACCTTAACTTGGTATACCAAACGGTTCTTGAATTGTCAGACTCTACGGTCCAATATGCGTAATGGTTCCACCGTGAGGGTTCCCACATCTGATACCTACAATTCCTATCAATTCAGTTTATGAGATTCATCAGCAACATAATGACGTAGAACAGATACATGAAAAACATTATGAATTTTATGCAAGTGGGGTGGCAGTACAAGACGATAGGCAACGGGTCCAATTCTCTCTTCGATTTTGAATGATCCTATAAATCGAGGTGACAAATTTTCCTCCTTCCTGAACCGAATGGTATTCTTATTAGGCTTGATACGAATGAAAACTTGATCTCCCACTTTATAACTTCGTTCAGTCCTATGTGCATCAACATAACTTTTATGTTTATCATGTGCTTCCTTTAGTCTCTGCCTAATCTGAATCATGTGTTCCTCCATCTCTTGAATCAATACTGGCCCAACTGTCACTCAGTCTTCTAACCTTTCCCAACTCAACGGTGTTCTGCATGTCCTTCCATACAGAGATTCGTAGGGTGGCATTTTGATGGAGCTATGAAAATTGTTATTGTAGGCGAACTCTACCAAAGGCAGGGATTTCTCCCAATGGGTTTGATTATCCATAACATACATACTAAGAATGTATTCCATAACCTGATTTACTCTCTCACTTTTCCCATCTGTTTCAGGATGATAAGTTGTGCTTAAGTTCAACTCAGTCCCCAACGCTGACTGCAAACTTGTCCAAAACCTAGAAGTGAATCTGGATTCCCTATCTAAAATGATCTTCTCAGGTATCTCGTGCAAATGGATGACCTCACTTACAAACATGTGTTCCACATCAGTGACATCGTAAGTGTCTCTAACCAGAATAAAATGAGAACTCTTGGTTAACTTATCAACTATCACAAGAATGCCATTGTTTCTATGCGATGTGAGTGGAAATCCCACAACAAAATCCATAGAAATGACATCTCATTTGGACATAGGGACATCATGCGGTTGCAGGAGACCTTCCAGGTGGTGGTGGTCAGCTTTCACTTGTTGACAGTCTAGGCACTTGGCGACGAAATGAACTACATCACGCTTCATTCCTACCTAGAAGAAAAGCTTCTTCATGTCTGTGTACATTTTCTTCACACCCGGATGCGCACAATAAAGTGTTCTTTGAATATCCCCAAGATTGACTTTTAAGGGTACCAAGGAGAAGATATGTGGTCTCCTACTCAAGGCATCCGCGACCACATTCTCCTTTCCCTTGATGTACGAAATTCCAAAATCGTACTCACTCATAAAATCACTCCATCGCCTCTACTTGGAATTGAGATTCCTTTGAGTGAAGAGATGTTTTAAACTTTCATGTTATGTTTAGAGCTCAAAGTTTTGCTCCACTAGATAGTGCCTCCAAAGTTTTAGAGCTAGCATTACAACTGCCAACTCTAAATCGTGAGTATCATAAAGCTCCTTGTGTTGCTTCAACTTCCTTGACGCATACATTATCACTGCTCCATCCTGCATTAGCACGGCCCCCAACCCTTGATTTGAGGCATCTGTACATACTGTGAAGTCTTTTTCCATATCTGGCACTCATAGAATTGGTGCACTAGTTAGTAACATTTTAAGCTCAATGAATGCACTATCACATTCTTCTTTCCATTCATACCTGACCCCCTTGCACTGCAAAGTGGTGATGGGTTTCGCTATTTTAGAGAACCCTTCCACAAATCTTCGATAATAACCTACTAGCCCCATGAAGCTTTTTATTTCATGAGCATTTTTCAGCACTGGCCATTCCATAATGGCCTTTACCTTTTCTAGGTCCACAAAGATTCCTTCACTGGAAATGATATGACCTAAATAGTGAATTTATTTCTGGAAGAAAGAACACTTTGACAACTTTCCATACATTTTTTTCTCTCTAAGGTAGGACAATGCTACTCACTAGTGTTCCTCGTGTTCTCTTTTGTTCTTGGAATAGATGAGGATATCATCTAGAAAGACTTGTACAAAGTGGTCTAAGTACTTCCGGAATACATTATTCATGAGGCTCATGAATATTGTTGGCTCATTGGTCAAACCAAAAGGTACTACAACAAACTCATAATGCCCAAACCGAATTCGAAATGCAGTTTTAGGAATATCGCCTTCCTTAATCCTTAACTGGTGATACCCTAATTGCAAATCAATTTTGGATAACACCGCTACTCCTTTCATCTGATCAAAGAGATCATCTATATGTGGCATTGGGTACCTATTTTTCACTGTATCACGGTTCAAGTCCCTGTAGTCTATACATAGTTGTAAGGAACTGTCCTTCTTCTTCACAAAAATTATTGGTGCACCCCATGGTGAGACACTAGGCCTTATTATCCCTAAGTCGAGTAGTTCTTTCAACTGCATCTACAATTCATAAAGTTCTGGATTTTTCATCCTATACAGAGTCTTGGAAATTGGCTCTGCACCAGGTTTTATCTCAATGGTAAAATCGAGCTCCCTCGCAAGAGGTAACCATGGAAACTCTTTCAAAAAAACATCCTTAAACTCCGACAATACTGGGTACTGATCCAAGGAGGGTCCTTTCCTTTCATTCACTACTTCCAATACATATAGTCKACATCCTTTCCTCATGCAACGTTTAACCTTCATGGTTGAGATAAAGTGTAAAGACACCTTCCTCCATACATTGTGGATCTATATTGACCTTCCTTCATCGTCAACACAAAGCACCCTTTTCGYGAAACAATCTCCCATATCTCAATGGGATTCTAATCAATCCATTCCAATGATTAGATCATACGTCCCTGAAGCAGTGACGTATACCTTCAACCTGGTAGTACACACTCCCAGGTCTACTAGACAATTATCAACGCTAGGTCCTACCACTTTTTTTTCCCCCTAATCCATCTCAACTTGTTTAAAGTCATCGTGCTCGTAGGCTGCCAACCAACTCTTTTCTAATGCATATGGTGAAATGAAACTATCTATAGCACCAGAATCAAATAAAAGTTTAACATTGACATAATTTAGTGTACTTGACAACTCCACCACTGTGGATTGATTTTCTTCCTGGCGATTATTAACCATTGCATAAATCGGGTGGCTACTACTTTATTTTCTCATCGGGGCCTTTCCTTCTTTATGCACAAATCCTTCTTGCAACTCTGGGAATTCACACTGGTAATGGGGTCCTCCACACCCCCAACATGTAACACGAGGTGGAACCTGTGCACTTCCCTGTGATGGTCTCTGAAATGAGTTCCTTCCCCTCGAGCCCCTGCCCCTACTTGTTGTTCCCTGAGAAGGTCGTGGACCTGCTTGTGTTATTGGTGATGAGTGGGTTGTTGCACTTGTTTCCATTGAAATACTTGTAGCAACTATCCTAGGTGCCACTCTATTACCATAAGGAGGTGGCCTAGAGCTCCCTCCCCTAGAGAAGGTCCTAGGGGCCTTCCCCACGAATCCAGGATGTTGTGGAAAGGCCAATCTCATACCTTCGTTTAAGCTCATATGATCCTCTGCATAACGTGCATTTTCAACTGCTTTCACTAGTGACGATGGTTTCCACATCCATACCATGGCCCTTATCTTAGGGTTTAACCCATGCACAAAATTTTTTGCCTGTCATTGATCGGTATCCATGTACAAGACATATTTTACCAACTCCATGAACTTGATCTCATACTCTTCCAAGGTCTTGTTTCCCTACACTAGAGCATGAAATTCTCCCACCTGTTGTTCCTCGTAGTAAGCCGAAAAATATTTCCTCCAGAACCTTTCCTCAAAAATTTCCCATGAGACGGTGTCTAGGGTAAGGTGAAACTGCCTCTCCAGGTTACCCCACCAGTTCAAGGCATTGTCCCTCAATTGAAATATTTATATTTTCTCCTTTGATGTGGAAGCATAGTCTCTTAAGGTGAAACATTGTGTCATTCCTTCCAACCATGCCTGCACATGTTCACTGGCACAACCCCCGGCAAATGTTGGGAGTTTGATCTTCTATATTTCTCTAGTGATGTCCTCGGGTGGAGGCCCTCCCTATGAATCCCTCGATGTTTCAGGGTTACCCACTCCATATGGTGGGGTTCCACTTCTACATCTTCTAGTTGAAGCCCCTTTAAAGTCTCATTAATATCCTCCAAAGAGCGCAAAATGAGAGCTAATTCAGGCAATGGTGGTGGCAGCGCCGATGTTGGCGGTCCTTGCGATGATGCCCCTCAGCCTCAATTTCCCCGAGTCCTAACCATCTTGAATAATTGAATCTGCATCAAACCAAATTATTGTCAGGGAAGAGTCTAAGGTATTTCACACTCTCTCAACTTATACTTGTAAACATAGGGTTAGGTGTAAGTTTTTTTTTTACATGTCTATAAACAGACATTACTCTCTTTAGGGTAAGTGGCTAAAGATTGGGGTCGAAATCCTCTAAGCTTGGTAACTTTCTTCAAAATAGTTGTTAGCTCCCTTTCCTTTCCAACTATGTCAGCACTACGAGGTACTTGCCAATGAGTGTCACTTGCCTCCTTAAGTCTTTAGAGTTTTGGAAAATAATTAAAGTGTGTTAAATACAATGTTGATTAATTATTATAACCCAATAACCTAGACTAATCTTTAACCTAGGTTTCAATAGTCTTAATCAACACATTTAATCTAATCCAAAATTTAATATTATTGTTAGTATCATAATCAAGTAAATATTAACATTAGTTAATCACTTAATTAATTACTCATATTATTAATCACATATTAACATTAATTAATACTCGGTACATACATACTTTAATTAGTCACTTAATTAATTGAAATAATTGAAATTAAAATTTAAACTAAATTAAAACAATTAAAATTAAAATAAATCAAATTTGAAATAACCATCTTAAAACAATTAAAGTTAAAATTAAAATAATTAAATAATTAAATTAAAATAATTAAAATCAAAATGAAAATAATTTAAAAAAAAATTCAGGCATCATGGGTCCTCGCATGAGGCCCACGTGCCCCCCCCCGGCTCTCATTACCGAAACCCTACGCCCACATGCTCGCATAACACTCCCACCTGTGCCACCTCCCCCATTCTACAACTGTGGTTGGGGTTTCTCCCTCTCCCCACAACGAGGCTTGAAGATTTGATAGTATATTCTTGCTGCTCTTAGAGGTTGTATGTTGCACTGCCTACAAATCCGAACTCCAGACCTGAAGCAATGACACATTGTGGCAGGTAAGTATGAACTCCAGACACATTGTGTACAAAGATGTTGTGTTCGAGTCTGACCTGCTACGTTTTCGCCTTCCTTTTGAGTAATGACAGTGTTTTGTATTTGTGAGTGCCATTAAGAAAATGTCTCAAGAGAATGTGGCGGTTGTGGCAAAGAACGGTAAGGGGAAATGGTGCGGCGGCCAAGTTATCGATGTTCTCTACTCTGAAACCCCATTTTATTGTTGAGGCACCACATGTTGTGGATGCCATAAGCTTCTACAAGCATGTGTTTGGGGCCAAAGAAATTGCCAAGTCTCACCACCCTAAGCGTAAGGCCGACCAAGAGCTCCCTCTCATCCTTCACGCCCATTTGAATTTCGGTTCTACGAAGGTTATGGTCTATGAAGAGGCCGAGGAGGCCAGTGCAGATGTATGTTGAGGTTTTTTGCTTGGTCTCGGGCACGAGGGTCAACTTGTGGACCTTGGATTTATACCAACTTTGGAACCAAAATCTGAGACACCCTCACAACCACCCTCATAGGTGTTTCTTGCTATTGTATCTTCCAAACCATTCCTCTCTCCAATATCTGCACCTTCTTGTGGATTTTTCCTTCGRAATCCTTATTCCTTTTATCATTTAACGGTGATTCTGGGTGTTGGAATTGGAGTTACAAGAGTAGCTTATGCTCTCTTGGTTTATCTGATGCTTCTTATTTGTAGAAAAAGGAAAGAGTTGACAGATTCTAAATATCCTAATTCTTTCAATAAGAATAGGACCTTGATTCTAGAGTGTCGTTGGAAGCTTGGGAAATGGAGAAAAGGTTCATTTATGCTGAGCAAGGAATGCCCTTGGGGATCTTTGGTCGTTGGGCGCTGGTTTGGAGTTGGGATTTCATAAGGGAGCTTGTGGCTTGGAGATTTCACAGACTCCACTCCAATGTGGTTTGACACTTGGCAATCAGCCTTTGTTGGGATGTGTAGTGCACTTAGAAATGCCCTTTGTGGGTTCCTTCCCTATGACTTGCGCTTGGCTTGGGAGTTATGATGGGATTTGGTGCTTAGCTCGTGGACTGTGGGTTCCTTCCCTGTCACTTGTGCTTGGCTTGGGAGTTATGACAGATTTAGTGCTTGGCCCATTATGACTCCTCTTTGGCACCTTGTGTGGGTTATATCCTTGAAAACTTGATGGGAGTGCTCGATGTTTAACTGTAATGATTCTTGGTTGGGCTAGTGGGCTCCTTCTAAAATCTATTTCTTTTATACCCCTATACATTTTCAATATATATATATTCATAAAAAAAGTGTTAAAATTTGTTTTTTGTGTGCTTGATTTGTAGGTTGGGTGGGGTTGGAGCTTGAGCTTGGCTAGAGATGGAGATACACATTTTTTTTTTCACTCAAATATTTTCCATATATATATATATATGTGTGTGTGTGTGTGTGTGTGTGTGTGTGTCTAATTATTTCTGGTTATATATCTCCTTTCAAGGATTTCACTTGTACAGGTGACAAGTTCATGAAATGTTCATAAACATTTCATGGTTAGATTTTCTTATTTACTAGTTGTAATTAAAGGGTTTCAGGGTTGCATATCCATGTTTTTTTGGGTTGATGTTTTTTTCTAGGTTGTTTATAGAACATATAGAAAAAAAAAAATCAGTTATGAGGATGGGTAAGCCCTAGGTTTTAGTTTTGAAACCGGGCTTTGATACCATATGTAAGGCCTGTCCATACAGAGCCTCATAAAATAAATATAAATACATAAATTATTTCTAATTTACTTTTTTATTTACTGTTCCAGCATAATAATAATGTTCAACAGTATAATAAGCATAATGAACAGCAGTATAATGAGAATAATGATAATGAGCATATTGAATAGAAGTATAATGAGCATAATGAACAACAGTGTAAGAAAATTCATAAGGTATTTACCTCAACCTGATGTTGAACCTGAAGTTGGTGATGTTGTTGATGATGTTGAACTTGAAACTGATGGATTCTTCCCAAACTAAGTAACCTCCCAGCCAACTAGGAACAACCTCTCTAGCTCCCTAGCTCCAGGAATCCTTATGGTTTCCTGGCCCCCGAGCCCAAAATTCCCAACAACAACGGTGCCCCTGTGAGAGTCCTCAAGCAAAACTGTAAGCCCAACTGTTCTTTCCTCCCTTCTCCTTCTTCCTCTCCCAATTTTCTTACCTTGCATAAACCAAAAATATCACCAAAACAAAAGATGGCTCTCCCCCGAGTTCTCCCTTATCTTCCCTCCTCAAATCCATTTCCCCAACCACCTTACCCCCCCATTAATTCCTCAACCACCTTATCCTTCCCATTAATTGGTTCAACTACCAATAATAATAATTTTATAATAAAGTGTCCATAAATATATTTTAATAATTCATTAAAATAATATTTATTAAACTAATATTTATTATTCAAGATAATTAAAGAATTAATTAGGGTTGTTACAAAGGGAGGGACAAAGGGGCAGAGAGAGAGAGAAAGAGTGGAAGAAGGGGGGGATAGAGAGGGAGTGGGTGTGAGAGTCTGAGACATGTCAAGGCAAGGTATAGGATTATGTATTTCCACACCTTGTGATATCTAAGTCTTGCCATGTCCAGGTCTTACCATGTATAAGAGTGCGAGAGGGAGTGTAATGATCCCAAGCCATTATGCAAGGATCATCACTATTTTGGTGTCTTTTTAAAACTTTTTCTGAGTGAGGTATTTCGTCAAACACTTTGTTGATCTACCTTTTAGATGTGTTTATATGTATGTATGCAGCAAATAACAGAAAGAGATAACCATGGAACATACCTCAACCATATGAAATAAGATAGACAAGCCAAAACATCTCAATTCTTCTTTATTCATAAAATAGAGAAACCTGCTACAATGAAGATGTCGATCTGGAATGCTCAACAGATGACCAAGAAGATAGACAATAGATAAGAGCTGCTACAAAATGCTCCCGCTAATACAAAAGATGCCTCCAAAGGCTGAATGAGAAATGAAGATCAATACAAGCAGATATGAATGCCAACTCTCCAGCTGAAGAATGCCACACTCCAATATAAGGCTAAAACCCTCAATAACTCGGCCCTGCTACCAAAAGTGTCCAATCACCCTAATAAATATGCCAACTAATAGATCGGGTGATGGTAAGAACAACCCAGGTGACCGAATCTCCAAGATCCCTCTCAATCTCTATAGATCTGAAATCCCCCACTGAATGGTGCACCCCACTAGATGACTAAAACCCTAGATAATTCAGCTCTGCTGCCAAAAGTGTCC
>JASDQU010736149.1:111402-137780 GCA_032191745.1 Picea mariana | reverse complement strand
GAATCACCTTCATATTTGCGCCTCCACTAGTCTACAAAAGTAGTGGTCTTTATAAGTCTTTCCATTATATTTAAAGCTATGATCCCGTTTGAATCTCCAATAGTTCTCAAAAATATTTAAAGGCTCAAATATCATGTTCACATTCAAAACACAATACACTGTGTGTTCTCAGACTTTGTGCTAAAATAGTTCTTTGCCTAACAAATAGAAAATCCCCATTACTACTTGTCCCACTTGAATCACCAATAATCCCCACAAGAACATATCCCATCCTTGAAGTGATGGAAGCGGTTACCATCCCTTAAAACAATTTCTCGGCCAACAATCTTACAGATGAATTTGATTGCAGAATGGCAATCACCACACACACGAAGATTCTTCATTATTCTAATAGGAGACCCAGAAGGTGTGTTTATGAGTGCAAAAGCAATTGCCAGCCTTTCACTATGGTAGGAGAGGTAGGACTCCTTTTCCTCTAGCTGCACGTCATGCAGCACAGAAATTGTATTTGGCACGTACCCTGCCTCCTTCATTTGTTCAGTCAACTTCTCCAACTTTGCATAGATATCCGGCATTTGCGGGTGCTGTGTGTCTCCAACCATAAAGGAATGAACCTTACTTCTGACTT
This sequence comes from Picea mariana, assembly GCA_032191745.1. NCBI lineage: Eukaryota > Viridiplantae > Streptophyta > Pinopsida > Pinales > Pinaceae > Picea > Picea mariana. Next base: position 137,152 of record JASDQU010736149.1, on the reverse strand, counting down.
CAATCCAGCTGCGCCCTGCCTCCTTTTTAGCACCCCTATCTCTCATCAATTTTCTCGCCTTTGCTACATCATCCCACTTGCCAGCTGCAGCATACATATTCGACAGCGTTACATATGATGCATGATCTTGTGGATCCAAGTCAATAATGTTCTGTGCCACATGCTTTCCAAGCTCTGTGTTGCCATGGACAGTGCAGGCAGCAAGTAAAGCCCGCCATACCACAACATCAGGAGCAAATGGCATTCTCTTGATTAGAGCCTCTGCATCAGTCAAATGCCCAGCTCGGCCAAGAAGGCCAACTATGCAGGTATAGTGATCAATTCTCGGTCTGATTCCGTGATCTCGAGTCATGGAATTAAAATAGTGATAGCCTATGTTTACCAATCCGATATGTGCACAAGCAAAGAGAACACCAAGAAAGGTAATTTCATCAGGATTTATGCCAGAATCCTGCATCTGATCAAACAATTCAAGCACCTTCCTGCCATACCCATGCTGGGCGTATCCTACAATTACGGCATTCCAAGACACAAGGTTAGGTTCGGGAAGGTTATCAAAAACCAGGCTTGACTCCTCTATGCTACCACATTTGGCGTACATGTCTACAAGGGCACTCCCAACAAAGACATTTGATTCGAATCCCGAGTATATTGCATGGACATGGACCTGCCTTCCCTGTTCCGGAGTCGCTAAACTTGAGCATGCCCTGATTGATAGTCATAGATCGGCATATTAATGTGGAACTAAATCCTCAACAATGGTTATGCCACTTTGATTTTTGATAAGCTTGTGACTAAGAATACAAGACAGAGACAGCAATCAGAAGAAAATTGAACTCACAAACGGATTTCTAAACCATATTAGAACAGGGTGAGGGATGTTAGTACCTGAGAACACTTGATAATGCAAAGGGATTCATCTTCAACCCTGCTCCCTTCATGTCATAAAATAGCCTGACAGCCTCTTCGGAACACCTATTCTGTGCATACCCACAGATCATCGCACACCATGAAACCTCGTCTCGTTCCCGCATTTTTTCAAACACTTGCCGTGCATCCACCATGTTTTGGCACTTTGCATACATGTCAACCAGCGCACTCCCAGCAAAAACCTCACGCTCCAGCCCAGCTTTAAAGACATGGGCATGGATCTGTTTCCCTTCTTCGGCCGCTGCAATGCCCGCAGAGGCCTTCAAAACACTTCCGAAGGTGAACTCATTCGGCATCGGCCCTCGCCGCTGCATTTGGCAAAAGTGCTCGAGGGCTTCGCAAGCGTACCCATGCTGCGCATAACCTGCAATAACGGCAGTCCATGACACGATATCTGGTTGAGACATTTTGTCAAACAGTTTGCGTGCATCTGGCATGCTATGGCATTTCGCATACATATTGATAAGGATGTTCCAGATGAACATGTTTACCTGGAGTCCAGTCTTTATCATGTGGGCATGGACCTGCTTGCCCCGAGACAGAGCTTTGGCAACGGTGCATCTCTTTAGCAGGAAAACACAGCTGTTGGAGTCGAGGGGGACACCATCTGTTATTTCCACACCGATCGAAGTGGAGATGCCAACGCCCGTTCTTATGCACTGATAACTTTGCAGACGATGAAATAGCTTCCATGCTTTGGCTTTCACTCCCATTGCTTCCATGCATTCAGCATCGCCATTAAGAATTTGAAACCGCAACGTACTACTTACCTGGGCTGTGTAGGTTTCTTTTTAATTTATTAAACCAAATATATGTTATGAAGAATAAATAATTTTGGTGAACTAAATATTTTTAAATGATTAAATGATGGTACGATAGTAAGTTTAAGTTTTTATTTTCATAAATACAAAGAAAAAATACACTCTTTCTTTCTTTCTTTCTTTTTTTTTTTACCATGGGAAATCAGTAACACGTCCGTACCTACCTTTGAGCCACCGTGGGGTTTTATCAGTCAACACTTAATTGGTGAATTAATGAGGGGTAGTGCCACCACATCGAAGAAGTCTCCTCGAAATATGAATTCATAGGCTTGGGGTCTGGACCACAACAGAGGGAAAAGAAGGTGTGTAAAGTGGAAAGTGGGGGAGCTGTATATAATTCTTGGTGAAGGGGACAAGTTACATGAAATATTGGACATGGAGGAGGCTGCGGTGGTGCGATGATTTGCTAACAAGCTTATGTCTATGGAAACGCTCCAAAAATAGATGACTAACAATTAATTTTTAGGGGCTTTTGTGTTACTCACCAAAATGTTTACGATCAACACGCAAATGGTTGGCCTAGGTCACAAAACAGGTGAGGATGTCCAAAAACTCCTCTCTTCGTATTGGCATTAGGGTTTGCAAGCACTATTCTTGTAAAAATGGAGACTTGACTTTGATGCAAAATCTGAGCTCCTCGAGGTCATACCCGTTTGGATTCGACTATCGATACCTCCACTCATATTCTGGACACAAGATGTCTTCACAAAAATAGATAATCTTCTAGGGTTTTATTACAAGGTGGACTTTTGTTTTTGTACCACTGGAAAAATGGGCATGGCTAGGCTCTTGGTTGGTCTCAATGTTTCAAAAGGTCTGGTCAATGTTGTAATACTTCTAGGTTGAACTCGAGTTTGTAAATGTATGTTTGTTTTATAGGTTGGTGAGTCAAGATGTTTGGGCTATAGTGTCTTTGTATATATGTTTTGGGCTAGAGTGCATGTGCAATTATTAGGCCTAAGAGCCTATATGTTGAACGGTTATTGAAACAACATTGTAAAATGTAATCACTCAAATATATTAATAAAATACATCATTACTGCAGAGACGAAAGGGGGCTAAGGGATTGAGGAATAGGGAATAAGTTAAGGGGGGTAATGGCTTAAGGAAGAGGTGCCAAGTTAAGGGGGCTTAAGCCAAGGAATAAAATAATATTATTCCTAAGTCTTTATGATATAATGTTATCCTAAGTTCCTAAGTGAGTGGAACGAATTACAATTGGAGGAAAAGTGTAATGTTCCTCTATAAAAAAATTGTGTTTTGTTTAGTTATGTGGTTCGGGAATTAAATCAAACAGTTTGTATGCAAATATTGTACAACGGTATACAAGTAATTATGAACTCTCTATAAATTCACAATAGAATGGCAACAAAAGAGTCAAAATATTTACTGCCTTTAATTAGTCCAAATGGCTACAATACATAAGAAAATGTTGACAAATAATACACAACAAAGATAAAGAACCTGATATAAATTTTTTGTAAGTTGTTCTTCACAAACAATGAGAAATAGAAGTTGTATATGACAGTCTTGTGTGTAGCATCTCTCCTGAATAGTGTGTGTGTGTAGTCTTATTGTAGATGCAGACTTGTAGGTAGTGGAAACAACCCCAAACAATGGTGTTTGACAACTTCACAACTAAACTCAGCCTAGGTAGGAAGAATAGCTCTTCCACAACCCAAAATCAATCACAACTGAAGGTACTCATTCCAAGCAATCACCAGATTCACCTAGGATATAAATCATGTCTTCTTCCTTCCAAAAATCAACCCTCAAGGTAAGAAGCTTGTCCAGAATGGGAATAAAACTACCAGCAGAGAAATATTAATCCCAAGACATAAGAATCGATCTCAACAAATCCAATAATCGCCCAACAAAGGCGCATGACCCTCTTGAGGCAAGAAACTCAACCCACAGTAAAATAATGCAGACTCCCACAAAGATATGTGCCCAACAGTCAAGGAATGCACCCAGAATGAGGAGGTTCGACCCCCACAAGGGTTAACTTGGCCTCTCAATGGGATTCGACCCAGATACAATCAAAACTCTACTTCCAACAAGAAAATCCCAGCTGCAAATATAGAACTCAACCACACTGAAGCACAAATAATAATTTTGGTTGATCTCTTCCCACTGACTAGCTAGGGTGGATAATCTCACCACCGAAACCAATCTCAAGAAACTCTCTAGGGTTTTCATCCCAAGAGCCAAAGCCACAAGAACTCTCTCAAATAAATTTTAGAAAATAACAAGTGAATAATGAGAGAGGGCACCCCTCATTACCCTTTTATTCCTTTGTTGACCCTTTTTTGCCATTTTTACCCTTTTAATAAGTTACGTGACTTTTCATTTTGTCCATAGTCACTTTAGGCACCTTTTTTAATTAACTACTCAATGTCACCTTTTTAAAAGTTATGTTTCCTCCTTGTGACATTAAATAATTAATTAATTCCCCCTTTCCCCACTAACTATAGCCTACGAGAATTACTTAGGCTATTTTGTCAATCTCTCTGAGAGCCCATTAGGAAGGAGACATTATAGTCCTCCCTTCCCGAGATTGTTTGTCCTCAAGCAACCACAAATTTGGATGTTGTAATATCTGGTCACTCTCCCATGTGGGATCCACTGCTGACAAATTTGTCCATCTAGTGAGGTACTCTAAGATCACCCTGTTATGCTACTTCCTCTCCTTGACCTCCAATACCTTCTCAGGAACCAATACTAGTTGTCCCTCCTCATCTAATGGAGGTAACTCTGCCGAAGTAGTGACCTATTGTCCCAATGCCTTTTTGAGGCACTGAACATTAAATACATTGTGTATTTTACTTCCCTTCCCTGTAGGACCCATAAAAATGTGGTTTAAGATTTTCTACACCACTTTTCTTCAGTGAAGATTGCATGTACGTACTATGGTTGTAGCCTCATGAATACCAAGTCTCCCAGTTCGAAGGTGCAATCGAACTTGTGCATGTCTGCATAGATCTTATGTTGGTTCTGGGCCATATGCAGACTGTCCTTGAGAGCTTTGAGTATGTCTTGGCTCTCCTAGTTCCAGTGCTTGGCTTTGGGAGCCATGCTCCCCTCAAATTCCAATTCAACAAAAGAAGGAGCATCATAACGATACAATGCTCAGAATGGTGTCATACCAATAGACATGTGATAAGTGGTGTTATAATAGTGTTCCCTCAAATACAACCACTCCACCCATGCCTTTTACTTCTTGGAAATGTAGTTACACAAATACCATTCTAACCACTTGTTCATGATCTCTATCTGTCCATCTGTCTGATGGTGGTAACTAGTGATGGGAGTGTTGGCAGCCAATTCAATTTTTTCAATTGCCATATAAGCTGCCTACACCTTTTGTCTCCTGAACGTCAAGTCATTGTCACATTTTGCAAGCAGACATTCTTTTTATTTCAAGCGACATTTGCAAATTGGTTTCGATTTAGTTTTCACGACTGAAAGCGTGAAAACTCCTCTGTCTTATTTGGACTGTCATGACTTTCTCATTGATATTCTGAAAAGCACTTACTTTGGTTTGCTATTAAGTGGTTGGAATGACTTTCAAACTATGTCCATTCACCTACTTTTACTTTGATTGCGGAATTTGATTGATAAGACTTTGAGCATATTGAGTTATGGGTTATATTCGATTTCATAAGGGTCATGGTTGATCTAGTTTTATGTGATACGATCCTTATTTTCATAAACTTTTGACTTGTCCATTTTATAAAATCATTTGTCATAATGTTTTTATATATTATGCTATGAGCGCATGGTCAATATATGAGTTTTGATTTCATGTTGAATGGCAAAGGTTTGAAGTTATGAAATCACACATCGGGTAAACTTTGGTTTTTATTTGATGATTTGAATTATTGCAAGGGCACGTATTAACTTTGGGTTTGATTCTATGTTGAATGATTCGTGGTTTCAAACGATATAATGGTGCCTTGGTATCACTATCCACCGTTTTGAATCCCTGTGTTAGTCGATAAATGTGGTTTGAGTGATGTCATAATTGATTAAACAAGTGTTGTACTCTACCATTAATGTTTTGCATGGTGGTGAACTAACCCACCACCTTCGCATGTGCATATTGATTTGCCTCCTCGTTTAGCGCTTGCAGTTGTTAGCCCTATCGATTATGCTCCTGCGTGTTTGATCCAAACCCTATCATAATGCCCGCGCCATGGCTCCGGTCGTAAGGGCTGAGCCCAATGGAAACTAGGCACTGTTAATGTTCGATGGTGCTTACAACGACTTGGAAGAATTCGGATGGCTCCCGTTCATCCGAAGGTTTGATGGCTTTAACCCTGGTGTGGCTCGGCAATTTGCGTTAACTTTCGATGGCTGTTGAGCCAAGGTTGGGGATGTGCCGCTGGAGATTGATGAGCAATTTCTTAGTTTGGCTACCAATCTGACTGCTACTAGACATAAGTGGTCGAAAAATTGCAAGCTGGAAGATGTCCCGTGGACGTTGCTCTTCCAATCACAAAAGGTTAATTCTTGTGACAAGGGTTTGCCCGCAAACATGCTGAAGCAACGCTGGCACGACTTGCTATTGGTTATCAAGCAATTCATCACCTGCGAGGGTAGGTATGGTCTCGTTTTCATGTATCACCTTCGGCTACTTATGGTTTTCATGGGTTTTGAACTTAACATGCCTCACTACCTGCATAGGAGTTTGTTTAAAATGTCCAAAAGGTATAAACGCAACCAGGCCGATACCAGCCTCTTCCATTTTGGGTTAATTAAAATGCTTATGGTTTAGGATTTGGGGTTACGTCGTGACTGTTGGAGTGATTTTCTCAGTCGAAATAGCTTTGAGGACTCAAGCCCACCACAGGTTGACAAACCTGTGGTGAGCGAAAGCAAGCCTATCCCCCCTGTGCCTTACAACGTTCTTCTACCCAAACTTCTACCCGACTCACCTATGAACTTGCCCATGTCTGTGACCAAACAGGTTGAAATTGCTAAACCCGTAGTCAAAAGGCCTAAAGCTAAAGCTGGTGCGAATTCTAAAGGCAAGAAAAACGTCCGGTTAGTCTCTCGCATGGAAAGAATAAACCCAAAATTCCTGTTAATCCTGAGCCTATCATGGTCAGTGAAGATTCTGACTCAGAGATTGAACGTTTCCTTGCAAATGAGTATCCCTACTCGGAAGGTCTGAGTGACAAACCCTCATACGACTTTGTCAAAAACCTACCACCTTGTTTGCGGGATGATCCCAATTTTCCAGGCATTGAAATGCCTCGTGGAACCCTCGGTGACTCATCAAAACCCTCTACTGCTCAACCAACTGTTCCACCATGCGATCAGTGTGGCTTATGGTTGGAAAGATACTACTTAGATGTGCCGATGTTGCAATCCAGAATTCATGCTCTGGAGGATCAAGTGGCAAAACTCACCAATCATAAAGCTAAGGCGCAACCCACTGACAAGAGACAGAGAACAACAGATTCAATTCTATTCAAGAACGTCGAGTCGGCTACAACAATTGTCAATTCGAAATTGGCATAGCCCGAGCAACCTCGCTGGTATGACTGTCCCCTGTTTATATGTGACACATTCATAAGCTCTGTTTACAGCGTGGATTGGTGTTAACACATAAGCATGCATTGTTGTATATAATTTCGTTATGATAAATCGAATTTCGTTATCGTTTTAGTTTTGATTTGATCCTATTAATCATAATGTGGATTTGATTGTTTTGAATTGGTTGCGATCGAATGTTCTGTTGCATCTATTTTAGACACAAACTGTTTTTCATTTCAAATTTTGAAACACGATCTATGTTTTGATCCGAATTGGTTATGATGCACATAAACGATGGTTATCTGTTACAATTTTATTTACATATGACTTTGACCAGCTCAGATACGGTTTGGATTATGTTTAAAAAAGGTTTTGTTTTATATTTACCCAAATCGTGAATTGATACAAATCGTAACAGTCATGCAAGTCCCATCCATTCAATTCGTTGTGGCCCGTTGACCCTGTTCTCTTTTGAATGGAAATGACAATGGATATTCGGTTACGAATGGATTTGTAAAACGGAAATGATCATGCCCAGGATGACGAGTTGTTCTATATTTGATTCAAATCCGATTTTATTTGATTGCTACCCAGCTTATGGTTAACAATGCTGATTGAATTTCGACTGTGTAACGCCCAACAATCTAAATCTATGGCAAAGATGGTTAATATTGTTATACACTCTTCATTTTGACTGTATCGTAACAGCCTTTCCATATCGGTATTTGATTGAAACGACATGAACTTTATGTATATTGTTACAGCTGTAACAAATCTATTTTGTGTTCAATTGTATCGATTATAATTATGTTGTGGCATATCACATCTTATATGATTACGATTCTGTTCGATTATGGTTGTATTGATTACGATTACATCGTATCATTATACAATTTGATTCACTGCTTAATTTCGTTTGATACGAAACAGGCTTGTCAAGATTTGACCATGTTTTATGGTAACTGAAAACAGAGCATTCTTTACTCTGTTTCGATTGAATTCATTTTGATATTGTTTAATTTGAATGATAGTTTCACTTGAATCATTGGTAATTCGTTTTTTGATGATTAATAAAAGATGATTAGATTTGATTTCATTTGATTGCTATCTAGTCTTGTATGCTATTCTTGACTAGCTACAAAATCAGAAGATTCTGTAGCTAAGTCTGTGGAATAAATTTTTTATTGTTTTCTTAGTGGAATATCTTTCTAATTGGATATTTTTGTTCTATTGCAGGTAAATTTGAATTGGCAGTAGATACGATGAGCAGTTAGGGGATGTTTCAAAGATTTCACTTCCATTTTATTTTCTTAGTTTAGAAGATGTTGGGGATTTTTCCCAGATTATGTAATACATTTTGATATTATCCACAAGGAAGTTTTACCTTGTGAAGAGACTTATAAATACTTATGATTTTTGTAATAATGATCATCCTCATTCGTGGGAGAACAAGGATATGGAGTTCTGATACAGACTGGAGCAAAATTGATGTTTTGTCATAGCTTTAGCTTCTCAATATATCAACATTTTGTTTCATGTTTTGTATATCAAATTTGTGTATGGTTTATGACTACTTTAGCTATCTAAATCAAATGCAAATGATATAATTTTATTACTGTTATCCATATCTTGTCTCTTCCAAATAGATAAAAGACATAACAATTGTTAATTCAGTTTGTGAATGACAGGTTTATCTTCTTCATAGATTGAATTGTTATATATAAGTTTTTGCATAACAGGTTTCCCTTATTGCAGGAATTTATAATCATAAGATTGTTATGATTTTATTTTATGTCTTGTTTGTCCTGTTAAAAACTTCAAGAAGCAGCACAACCAATCGTTTTCGAGAAGCCTACGGACTAACCGATGCGAATTTCTTCCTCCGACCAGCTTAGAAGTCATCATACACAGGGCAGACTTGGAGAGTTTCCAGGTCAATTAGTTTGTTGTTTACTGTTTCTATTAAGTAGTTTAATTTAGATATAAGTTTGATTAGATTTATATTAGGTTGTTTAATTTCAGTAAATATATTAGATTGTTTAATTTCAGTAATGATTATTTCTTTTTCATAAAATATAAAAAATCAAAAAGAGACCCTTGGTTGTCTTAGGGTAGAAAACACATGAGTTTTGCAGGTTTTAATTAAATCTGTAGATTGCTTATAATGTATATTTGTGAATAAGTAATATTGTAGCTGATAATTAGATAGTTGATTTGAGTTATTATAATAGTAATTAGTGGATTGTATATAATAGTTAGAATAGTTGTATTTAGTTTTAGTTTAATTAGTAGTTTGTTTTAATTAGATTAGTCTATTAGTTAGTTTTAGTTAGTTTAGTTTCTTTCATTTAGTTTAGTTTGTTTTATTTGTTTTGTTTAGATTACTTAGCTCAGATCAATTCTCTCTTTGGTTTTCTTGAAAGACCTTAGAGCAGCCAACGGAGCCGTTAAACTCATCAGGGTGGTCCATTCCAAACGACTTGGGTTATTTAGACAACCCCGGACCGGTTCCACTCTCCCAGTTGACGGACGGTCAATTTCGCCCGTTAACAGGGAGTTAACTTTGTTCCAACCAACTTGAATAACTCTTGCCAAAATGGATTAAGGAACCTATTGTCCCTGTCACTGGCAATAGACCTCGACAACGCATGGAGTCTGAATACTTCCCTGAAAAAAACAACTCTTCTACTTGTGTTGCCTTATATTCAAATGATATGGCAAGGAAATGTGAAAATTTGGTCAAACAATCGACCACCACATATATACAGTCTCTTCCCTATACCCTCGGTAGACCTGTGATGAAGTCCATAGATATGATTTCCCATTTATACTCTGGGATGGGAAACAACTGTAGTAGTCTTGCATGATGGGTTTTATCTAACTTGTTCTACTAACAAGTCACACACTCTCTCACATGCCTCAATACATCATCTTTGAGGCCCTTCCAAGTGAAACTCTCTGTAATATTCCTATAAGTTTTAAAATATATCGAATGCCCTGCTAATGGTGTTTCATGCATGGATTTCATAATTTTCTCCTTCATAGCATATTTTAAGGCCAAGTACATGAGATCTTTATAGTAGATGATGTCATCCACCACCTTATACCTATCATCCTACACATTGCAATCCATCAACTCACAAGAAAATTTGTTCTTGGAATACTCCACCAAGAGATGAGATTTCCAATGAGATGAAATCTCTGCAAGTGAAAATATCTTTGGTTTCCTAGAGAAAGCATCTGTAACTGCATTCTTCTTTCCTTTTACTAACTCAATTCGAAATCATATTCCTGCATTTTTCTAACCCACTTATGTTTCCTTTCATTCATTTCCTTTTGACCCAAGAAGTGCCTCAAGTTGTTGTGGTCTATATTAACCACAAATTTTCCACCTACCAAGTACTATCTAAACTTCGCCAAGTCATGCATGATGGTGAGCATTTCTTTATAGTAGATGGAGTAGAGTATTTCTGAGTCTGTGATATTCCTACTCTCGTATGCAATCGGATGCCTATGTTGCATCACAACTGCTCTTGTCCCCTCATTTGATGCATCACACTCAAGCACAAAGGGATGCGTGAAATCAAGAAGTACTAGAACTAGGCAAGTGCTCATCACTTCCTTCATCTTGTCAAATGTCCTCTAAGCCTCCTCGGTCCACCTAAATGCCCCTTTCTTTGTGAGGCCTATGAGTGGTGCAACCAACCGTGAAAACCCCTTCACAAACTGCTTGTAGTAGCTGCAAATACCGAAGAAACCACACAAGTGTGAAAGATTTTTGGGCAGTGGCCAATCCAGTATAGCTTGTATCTTATCCCTATGCACATGTACTCCATAAGAACTAACCACGTGACCCAAGTATAAGATCTTTGTCATGCCAAACTCACGCTTTGACTCCTTGGCATACAATGATTATTCCTCCATGATGCTCAAGATCTCCTCCAAATGCTCCAAGTGTTCTTCCTATGTCCTACTATATATAAAAACATCATCAAAGAAGACTAGCAAAAACTTCCTCAACTGCTTCTTGAATATGCGATTCATGCAGTACTAAAAGGTGGTTGGTGCATTGGTCATCCCAAATGGGATGACTAGAAACTCGTAATGGTCATAATGGCATTGAACAATAGTTTTGGGAATATCTTTCTCTCTGACTATGATTTGGTGGTAGCCCGATCGAAGATCAATCTTCAAAAAATATAATGCCCCATGTAGCTCATCCAGACATTCATCCATCCTAGGTATAGGGTATCTATTATTGATTGTCTTTTTATTCAATGCCCTGTAGTCAATGCACATCTACATTGTGCTATATTTCTTCTTTACCAACACTACAAAAGAAGCAAATGGACTAGAGCTTGACTTAATATGCCCCATCTCTAGCAACTCCTTAATGGCCTTTCCAATCTCATCATTGAATTTCTTCAGATGTATATAGGGAGTGGTGATGATAGGTTTGGCTCCCTCTTCTAATTCAATAGTGTGCTCAAATCCTCTGTCGAGTGGTCTCCCTAGAGGTATCTTCCCAAGGGATTGGTCGTGTTTGCTCAACAGTGTTTGTATGCATGTATGATATTGGTGGCTATTGTTTGAAGGTTTCTCAATACTGATCAAACACGATGCTACATAAGCTACATCCCCATGTCTGAAAATACCCTCCATCCATTTAGCCAAAACGATCTTGGGAGCATCATTAGACATACCTGTCAAAACCACCTTCCTACCATCTTATGCTTTGAACTCAACTCCATGGCCTAGTAGTCAATTGAGTGTTTTCCTATAGAAAGAGGCCATTGGACCCCCAATATGACATTGGTGTCGTGTAGCTCAACTACATAGAAGTCATCGGTAACTATGTGATTGCCTAATGCTAAGCATAACTGTAGGATCTTTTGTGTGCAAGGAATAATTGTTAATTTTTTACTTTTGTTATTAGATTATTTCCAAATTACATGAGCATTCAATGCATTTCCAAAACAACAACATAAAGAGGATCACTAAAAGAAACACAATCACAAGGTACATAGCATTTTATCCTAGGAATCCCTCATGGGGGAGAAAACCCAGCAAAAAATTCCTCAATAATAGATTTCCAATACAACGCCAAGACTAAGACCAAAACATAAGGAATACACCAAGATTGAACATGTTCTTCTCTTCTCCTTACTCCTGCAACTACAATTTACTTCAATATATGCGCACTAGATGAGTGAGTGTGTGAGTGTGTAAGTGAGGTACCATCCTCACATATAAATACTAGATGAGGAGGCTCTAGGGTTATGTCTCTTCACATGGTAGGGCCTACTTCTTCTAGAAGTGGTTAAAACCACTTTATAAACACTAGGGGTTGACTTTACAAATAACACCATATAAATATAGTTAGAGCAATCCACAAAAGAGGATTTGATCTTATACAAGACCCAGCAGGATCAATCCGCAAAAGGGGATTTGATCTATAAGATAATAACTCAAAATTAATTAGAATATTCTTTGAACTTACAATATTTCAACACTCCCCCTTAACAAGAAGGGTATTCTATTGACATGATCCAATACAACATCATCAATAGAAAGAGAGGGCAACATCATCATCAACGTCTAGAACATTGGCTGACACATCTATAAATCATCGAAATTTTTTCTCATCATTAATATCATCATCATTTACAACATGGAGATGGAGTAACATCATCATCATCATCATCAACATGAAGTTGAAACATCAACATAAATAGCACAAATATAGAACAACAACATCATCCACAACACAATGCTGGAACAAAAACATCATCAATAGCATGAAGTTGGAACAACAACATCAACAACAACACAAAGCTGGAACAACATCATCAACAACATGAAGTTGGAATAACAACATCATCCACAACACAAGGATGGAACAACAACATCATGAATAACACGAGACTAGAAGAACAACATCATCAACATGTGGCAATAAAATGAGGCAGGTGTATCAACAACAACATTTGTGGTACTCTGACATACCATCCTTACCAGATCTTCGAGATCTACCTAGGAATCATAAGATTCCCTATGATATAAAATCCTAACAAGCTACCACATGGTACTCTAAGAGACTTTCCTTACTAGACCTTCGGGATCTTCCTAGAAATCATAAGATTCCCTAGGATATAAAATCCTAACAGAGCTACCACTACTAACCACAACTGACATATATTGCATGCACAGGTACTATGACAGACCATCCTTATCGGACCTTCGAGATCTGCCCAAGGATGATCAATCTCCTAGGATATAAAATCCTAATGGAGCTACCCATTGTTGGTTAGGATACCATAGCATCATCAACATCACTCCCCCTTTCGAGGGAGGTCCTTTCGAACAACACCAAGCTTCTCTCGGAGGTACTTAAAATTCACACGAGACAAAGGCTTGGTTAACACATCTGCAACCTGCTCATTTGTGCCAACATATTGGGGCTTTACAACTCCCCTCTCCACCATATCACGAATGTAGTGATACCAGATATCTATGTGCTTCGAATTATCATGGAACACTGGGTTCTCCGTCATCTTTATACAACTCTAGTTATCACATAGAATCACGATGGCTTCCATCTCCAGATTGAACATACCTATCAACAACTTTCGAATCCATATGGCTTCACAACTACCATAACATGCTGAGAGAAATACTGGATTTCTTTATGATTTACCATGAAGTCATGGCTAGCCCCAAACTGAAACAACCTCTTGAAGTGCTCTTCCTATCTGAAGCACTTCCAGCTCAATCTGAATCAGTATAATCAAACAGTTTGAAGTCATGATCTCCAACATAACAAAGACCATAATCCAACACACCCTTAAGGTATCTCATCACATGCTTTTCAACTACAAGGCGAACACGTCTGGGATCCACTAAATACTAATTCAAGGTGTTCACTACAAATCATATATCTAGCCTGGTATTTGTCAGATACATCAACGACCCAATAATCTGTCTGTATAGAGTAGCATCAACCAACTCTGACGAAGTATCAACCAGGAGCTTCAAATTTGTTTCCATGGGTCTGTTCATGGCTTTACATTCCAACATGTCAAATCTCTTTTAGTATTACAACTGTATACTTCCCTTTGTTAAGGAATATCTTCTCTGGGCTCTTGCAAACTTCAAGACCTAGTGAATAATGCATTTGGGCCTAGGTCTTTCATCTCAAATTATGTAGTGAGCTTCTTCTTGCAATCTGTGATGATATTTTCTTCTATCTTGGTAAATCCCAAGGTCATCAGGAAACTATCAATTCTTCCATACCAAGGTATCAGAGCTTGTTTCAACCTATACATGGATTTCTTCAACCTACAGACATGAGTCTTCCTATCCCATACTTTGAACCAAATTTTCAAATCATGTTGTACCAACCTGGTACACTTGCTCAACTACAACTAGATATGTCTAATCATGTGTTGGTTCTATGTTCTTTCTACAAAGAATTATCTGTCTCACTTCCTGAGAGTATCTTCTCTACTCTCTCTGCAATTGTTCCTTTGGAATCAGGACTCTACACCTGAACTTGTTATTTCTGAAGTTGAGAATGATTGTTCTATTCTCACTGTAACTACCGAAATCTGAGAGTGGCTCCTCTATTCTATCATGGAAAAAATTTAATATAAGAGTGGCTCAATAATTAATATTGAGGGTAGCTTTTCCTCTTTCATGGAGGTAACTCAATCTCAAATATAGGGACTGCTCCCCCTGAATCTCATCCTATATTATAATCATGGTTGTTATGGATGTATTCATGAATACTGGAACTATTTCTTCGATTACTGGAGCAAGTGTCTCATCATAGTCTTCTCTCTCTTGCTGGGAGAATCCTTTGGACATAAGTCAGGATTTGTACATATTTATACTATTATCTGCAACATTCTCGATCTTGGAAGTCACCACTAACTTCCTTTATAGTCTCAAGGGAAAATCCATATCCCAGTCCTTCTGACTAGCTTCCTTCTCTGTCACTGAAAGAAGGGAATATTCCTAGGAGATTTCATGTCTCCTAGAGGTCTCTGAAGCTCCGATCTAGTCTTCTCAACTCATGGAATCTATTTGTTAGTCCTGGCAGATGTCTCCTTTTCCCATCTGATCCTCTCTGAGATTAGGCTCACTCTGAGTCTTGATTTCTTTTGAGTCTACAAATACTTCATAGTCTCTACATGATATACATGGTGTTGAATACCAATTCTTAATATGAAAAACTAAGTCAAACTTCAAACGAATTATGCTTCCTGTCAAGGTGGCTTCATTATGCATTGATCAAGTCTATTGTGAGTTCTATTCTAATGTTTGATAATCTTTGGAGCCTTTTTCTCCTTACAATCAATCTCCATATGAGATACTTTGTATCTCAAAAGTAGCTTCTTCTTCATCTTCTTTCGTACATCGATGTATACAATCATGTATACAACTTGAATAGTATTATCCATGTCTCATCTAATATGTTTCCTCTTGCAACTGTCACTGTATCTCCCTCAAGGTGATCACCTATGACCTTCCCAGAACAAGAACAACAAGGAAGAAATAACAGACAAGAATTATATTGTTTATAATAATAATAATAAAATAAAAAGAACAATTGTCACAATAGTTCCTTTAGATCTATCACTTATGACCTACCTTAAACAAAGGTCAAAAGTAAGAAATACAATAATAAGAAATGAGAGAAACGCTCTTCTAGTGTTGTGATCAATCATTCCTCCATGGTAACTTGGAACCAAAAAAAGAAGTTTCTCCTAGAGGAGATGTTAGTTATATCTGGTAAGTGATTACAATAAGCATTTATCTCAATAATTCTCACATGCTACCAAGTATAAAACTTTTTAAAGATTTCTATCTCAACTATATTGTTTACTTGTAATGAGGTAGTTATCAACCTTGACATGTGTAAATTTGAATCTTGTTAACTTAATCAATCAAACCTGGTACCTGGAGTCTTGTCCTCAAGAATGAGTGTTGTTGCTTTTCTTTTGAGCCTCCTTCACCAAGATGACAAGTATTCTCTTCAACCTTCTCCTTGTACTAAGATAATATGCTTTCTTAACAAAAATATGAGTTAGAGAATAAACTCTATAATCTCAAACTTAATCAATCTAATACTTTGACTTTAATTTTGACCAATGGTTAGTATGATAGTCATAACTTCAACAGATCAAAATACAACCTAGATGATCATAAGATCACAATAATTCCATAACAAATAGAGGCATATCAAATTGACCAAACCTAGGGTGCATTGTTCCTCTGAATGTGTTGGATCTGATATCCTTTTGGATCTACGATTGTTGTTTGGAAAAAACATCCCTTCTCCTGCAAATACCCTTAAGATAATGATATAATTAAATATATGTAAGTACATACCTCTGACAATATCAGTAGGTAGTGGCACCATATGACAACAATGCCAAGAAATAACAAACCTTTAAAACTTCAAAGGTGCTTCAACTTGTAATATAATGGTAGTTGGAGATTTTCTAGGACAATAAAAAATCAGTCACAACACTTCACAAAAAATTTCACTACAACTGGTACTGCAACTAGTGTTGCAACTGGCAGAACAACTGGCATGAAGGAACTGGCACTACAACTGCAACTGATACTGCAACTGCAACTAATACTACAACTGATACTGCAACTTCAACTGATACTGCAACTGCAACTGGTACTACAACCGGTACTGCAACTGCAACTGCAACTAGTACTACAACGGGTACTACAAATGCAACTAGAACTACAACTTAGAGTTTTATGAGGAAACCCTAATTTCTCAAACTTCAAATTTTTGAATTATGATCTAGGGACTAGATGTGTTGGTTGAGGCAAGTTTGTTGGAGCTGTCTATTTTAGAGAATTCCAAGTTTTACCCCTTGAAACTTAACCTGAGAAATTCTCAACTGGTACTTTTGGTACTGGTTCTGGTTCCCTAGTTTTTGGTTTTCTGGTACCAGCCAAAACTAGGGTTTGTATTTTCAGATAATCTGGCCCCTGAAATTTTTTTCTCAAGCTACCAAAATATGTGCCAGGGAAAGGTGCACTTCCCAAGATAGTTTTTGGCCAAAAATTCCTCTTCAGTAAAAATATCTAATTTTCTTGTACAACAATGATGACGTTTTTAGATACCTAGTGAAAGATGCTCTATTCAGTCAAGCTCTGATACCATGTTAAGTTTTTACTATTGTTATTAGATTATTTCCAAATTACATGAGCATTCAATGCATTTCCAAAACAACAACATAAAGAAGATCACTAAAAGAAACATAATCACAAGGTATGTAGCATTTTATCCTGGGAAACCCTCATGGGGGAGAAAACCCAACAAAAGATTCCTCAATAATATATTTCCAATACAATGCCAAGACTAAGACCAAAACACAAGGAATAAACCAAGACTGAGCATGCGCCTCTCTTCTCCTTCCTCCTGCAACTGCAACTACCTTCATGATATACACACTAGATGAGTGAGTGTGTGAGTGTGTAAGTGAGGCACCATCCTCACATATAAATACTAGATGAGGAGGTGCTAGGGTTATGTCTCTTCACATGGTAGGGCCGACTTCTTCTAGAAGTGGTTAAAACCACTTTATAAACACTAGGGGTTGACTTTACAAATACCACTATATAAATATGGTTTGAGCAATCCACAAAAGCAGATTTGATCTTATACAAGACCCGACATGATAAATTTGCAAAAGGGGATTTGATCTATAAGATAATAACTCAAAATTAATTAGAATATTCTTCGAAGTTACAATATTTCAACAATAATGTACCCCCTAGATATTGCTACATCAAATCCCTCAAAATCCATTGTAGGAATGCCCCCCTTAACCACTAAGGTTGTGTCGATGAATTTGTGTGTTGCCCCACCATCAAGTAGCACTGTGACCCTCTGACCCTGTGCTACACCCAAGATCCTAAAGGTGTGAAATATAGGAACACTCAATAGAGTGGCGATGGCTCCACTCTTTACCTCCTCATATGGTTTCTCCTTAGCCAATCTGTCCTGCTCATTGTCACATGCTTTATCTGCTTCTTCCTCCTCCTCACTACCTGATAACACCTCTATATAATGTGCCTTGCCCTTTCCCATACACCTATGCTCAGGTTCCCAAGGGTCCTTTCATTAGAAGCAAATATTCTTTCTTCTCAATTCATTATGAATTGCCTCATCCATCCTCTCCTTACCAGTTCCCTCCTTCTGAAAATGTTTCTTGTCTTTATTCTTCTAAGGAACAAAAGGTTTGAAGCAATATTTTGTCTTCAGGATTACATCCTCCATGTCCTATGTCCTGATAATGACATCCTGTAAGGTCTCAGGTTTGAAGGATTTTATCCAACCACATAGTGTCTCAGATAAACCCTTCGTGAACAACATCACCAACCTCTACTAAGATATATCCGTCACTGTGAATGCAAGTTTCTGAAACTCATTGATGTAGGCATCTAGTGTCCCAGCCTGTTTGAGTTGTGAAAACTCTCTAAAATGTATCTTTGGATCCTTCTTGTCAAACCTATCCATCAACCTCTATGTGAATTCCAAATAAGAGGTGATGCTAGCATGTCCCTGAGTGACCAATCCATGGCATCACCACTCATGGCCTCCTCATCCAAATGCAAGGTAGTGAATGCAATCGCTTCTGTCTCTGACATGGTGTTAAGCTAGAAGTAGGTGTCTAACTTTTGAATCCATGTTCTAGTTGTTCATTTTCCCAAACCATCAAAGAAGGGAATGGTGAGTTTCCCAACCTTCCTCATGAGATCAATGTTTTGTTGACTTCTGTTGACCTCCCTTGTCATGTTCATGTACTTGATGTTGCATTATATTTTTAGTGACATGGAATCCTGAAAATCCTCACCCATAGCCTGGTACTCCCTCCAATAATCATCAAAGGTATCACCTTGACCTTGTTTCCCTTGATTCCCTACTTGTTGGTTCCCCAAGAATTAAGGCATAAGAGGCATGGAAATTATTATACTAGTGGTCATGGTGCCAACTTGTGCAGGAACATGATTGTTGTTGCACTCTGTATGGTTTACATTATTCCCATTGGGGTCCCTTGCACTATTGTTTCCCCTGTTGTGTCCATTAGTGCCTCCATTACCATTATTACCCCCATGGTTCTAGTTTTCCTGGTCAGTAGAAATCAATTGTGTCAAGAGTTGTGCCAACTGTTGCTTCTCATTAACTAACCCTTCTAGGATTTGTAAGGCTATGTCTTCATTATTATCCCCCATGACTTCTTCTTGTTCTTCCTATGGTTGGTTTTATTATACTATTTCTTCTTGTTTGAATATGTTTTATGCCCCTCATTGCCTCCTACTTTAGTATGTGATATACCTTTCTTCATCTCCTTTATTCGTGAATCACTAAACCCCTTAGGCTGGAAAGACTGAGGATCTGATACCACTGTAATGTTCCTCTCTATTTTTTTGTGTTTTGTTTAGTTATGTGGTTCATGAATTAAAAAAAAAAAAATTTATGTAAATACTATACAACAATATACATGTAATTCCTAACTTTCTATAAATTCCCAATAGAATGCCAACACAAGAGTCAAAATATTTACTACCTTTAATTAGTCCAAATGGTTGCAATACATAAGAAAATGCTCACAAATAATACACAACAAAGATAAATAACCTTATATAAATTTGTTGTAAGTTGTCCTTCGGAAACAATGAGAAATAAAAGATATAGATGGTATTCTTGTGCATATCATCTTCCTGAATATATATATATATATATATATATATATATATATATATATTGTCTTGCTATATGTAGTGGAAACAACCCCAAACAATGGTGTATGATAGCTTCAAAACTAAACTCACCCCAGGTAGGAAGAATAGCTCTTCAAGAACCCAGAATCGATCGCAACTGAACGTACTCGTTCGAAGAAATCACCAGATTCACCCATCATATAAATTGTGTCCTCTTCCTTCCAAAAATCGATCCTCAAGGTAATAATCTTGTCTAGAATGGGAATAAATGACCAATAGATAAATATCAGTCCCAAGACATAAGAATTAATCCCAATAGCTACAATAATTTCCCAACAAATGAACACGACCCTCCTAAGGAAAGAAACTTGACCCACAATAAAATAATGCAACCTCCCACAACAATATGCACCCAATACTCAAGGAATGTACCTAGAATGAGGAGGTTCTACCCCCACAAGGGTTAACTTTGCCTCTCAATAAGATTCAACCCACATACAATCAAAACTGTACCATTGACAAGGAAAACCCAACTGCAAATATAGAAATCGACCACACTGAAGCACAAATAAGAAATTTGGTTGATTTCTTCCCACTGACTAGCTAGGGTGGATAGTCTCACCACTGAAACCAATCTCAAGAATCTCTCTAGTGTTCTTGTCCCAAGAGCCAAATCCACAAGAGCTCTCTCAAATAAATTTTAGAAAATAACAAGTGAACAATGAGAGAGGGAATCCCTCATTCCCCATTTATTCTTCCTTTGATTCCTTTTTGCCATTTTTACCCTTTTAATAAGTTAAGTGACTTTTCATTTTATCCATAGTCACTATAGGCATCATTTTTAATTAATTACTCAATGCCACCTTTTTAAAAGTTACTTTTTCCATCTTGTGACATTAAATAATTAATTAATTCCCTTAGTGGGATTGATGAGAGTACCTTTTCCCTGGTGGAGTCATATCCCCAACTCAAGGGTGACCTATTTTTTTAGAGTGAATGAACATTAGATTCTATGGATGAGAGGAATGTCTGAGGTCTGCATGCAACTAGTGATTTAAGACAAAAGATAAGTGTTATTTTATATGTGTTTACATGTTAATTATTGTGTGTACTATGTTTAATTATGTTTGTTGTAATTGTACATAATTATGGATGGAATGTATGTTGTGAGGACTGCATAATTGTTGCATATAAAGGGCATATTAGTGTAGTTGGAACCATAGGCTTGGACAGGGGTCTGGGTGTTGATGTTTGGGCAACATCAGAAAGACATTCTACTAGATTAATAATTAATAGTATAATTATTAATTATTAAACAATATTATTAATGTAATAATATATTTATATAAGGTATAAACATATATTATAAATAAGTATTTATTTATGATGAGTGTTCCATATATATATTTATTATCCAAGGGATGCATCTTTTCATGGATGGTCACCATATGTTCTATATATATGGAACACTCATCATTGTAACACTATATTCATATACAATATAATCTCTTATGAAAAATCAACATGGTATCAGAGCAAGTCTGGGTGTGGCTCTCTCACGGGAGTGCCCAAGATCCTGGGAGAGCCAAGAGAGCTTAAAGGAAGGAATCCACTTGGAGAGCATATTGAGCCTAGGGATGATATTGACCACTAGGTCAAGGAGTGAAGGTGTGTAATCCGAGAAGAAATGGGCATACCCTATTATTTCCATTGGCTTTAACTCGGAGTCCTTGCCTATGTTAGGTGATGTACCATGACCCCTCCTTTTAGCACTTAAATCAATATTTATTAATATCAACAAAATATTACATAGCCGTTTGGGATAGATATGACGCGAAAGGAAGATTGGGAATTGGCCCAAAAAATAAGATGAGCACCATCATTATCATGCAGATTGACGAAGTCTATGCATGTTCAAGAAGGCGACACTGGTACTAGTTTATGAGCTAAAGGTTCCAAGTGTGATTGTGGGCTATTGTGAAGAAGAGGAAAACGATTCAAAGTTCGACCTTGAAATAATGGTTGAGTTTTCAAGATGTATAATGATACCAAATATTAATTGATACATAAGATTATAGCATGCTTCAAGTATTGATATAAAAAAGTCAAGAGGAATTTTCCATCATGTTATCACTATAACAATTTTTATATGGAATCCAAATTTCAGGACTTAGCAAGAGGATAAACTAGTGTAGAGACGTGATAAAATGGAGGACGAGGCCATATCTAGCAGAAGGGGGCTAAGTCTAGTGGAAGTGCGGAGTTGATGGGACCCAACGGTTCACAGATCGTGGGCGCTACAGATCAACGGCCAGGGATCATTTCGGGTGAAGAACTAGCACATAGGTTAATTCTTGAAAGCGGGCCGAAAATAAAACCCGGGTTTTGGCTTGGAATAACATGGCACCAGTGGGTGCATTTGGGGGGAAAAGAAGGTGAACTAAAAAACACTCCATCACACCCCGAAATCACGTGTTAAGTGTCATTAAATGTGTCAAATCCACAGGTCACATGTGGAAATGAAATTTGATGGCCAATATAATCATCTCAAGACACCTGTCAAGGTACCATTCGCCCGCGCAATGCCAAGTTAGCACCGCCAAATAACCAATTTAAAACTCATCATTGGAAATCGATGGTTGAATGTGAGAAGTCGTTATCCCTGTAAGGATTTTCATCAGTAGCCCATGATTAGTGCTTGATGGTGACTGTTACTCAAAACATAGGTGAAATTACTCTATTTTGGGTAATTGAAGTTTTATTCCAGAGTGGGATACCTGCGAGTAGAATCACTCATCTAATCCATGTACAGTTGAGGAGAAAAATCCAACAGTTTTAAGCAAACCAGGAAATTTGAAAAATTTTTAAGGGCTATCAAGTAAAAGGAGAAAAAGGAATACTGTGCAATTCTTAAAAAACAAAATCTCGTGCAAAATCTGTTGATGAGACAGAATCATGCGAAGAGGTCAAGTTGAATCCTATTATGAAAGACTTGATCATTAATGGGTATGATGATGGACACTACACACAAGATGGCGAGAGAAAAAGGAAAAATAAACAGAAGGAGGAGGCTAAAGCTGGAATGGTTGAAGGTACTGAAGAAGACCAGCCTGGTTGGCTTGACACTTTAAAGGGAGAAATTGAAAAGCTAAAATGAAAAATTCATGACAGGCTAAATCAAGTTCATTTTAGGGAATATTGTAATTTTGTAAATAGATAACATTCAGGGTAAAGATCTCAAATATTTCAGTTTTCAGTTTGTAACGTTCCCTAGAAAGTAGAGTTCAGTTTGGTATGTTACTCCCTCTATAACCGATATTTATTTTTGGAATCTTGGAGAAGATGATCCGTTTTGGGTCTCATATGTAATTTATCTATATATATTGTTAAAAGGATAAATGAAGGGTTCGACTAGCTGGAGAGGGGCCTGCCCCTGTAGCAGGATTTTTTTTTTTATTTCTTATGAAATTTAATACAATAAGAGAATGTTTTCTTGGATAACCGAAATGAATCATGGTGTTAATGTTCAATATGTTTTCTTGTATTTCATATTCATGAATGTGTTTTTGCTACTAGTAATAATCTTTAAGCAAAAGAAGGAATTCATCTTGTTGGTTCCCCTTCTTATATTGATTATACTTGTTATATGTTTATTGGTTTCTGGTTCATAATTCACCCATTATCGGTGCTCTGGTTTTAGTAGCCAACCTTTGTGTTCCTTCTTCTAGAGCTATGCCAATAGATTCATCCTCTGTTATATGCCTCTTGTCATGGTGGTCCTTCCTCTTTTTCCACTGACCATCTCATATTGCTTATTTGGATAAACACAATGCCTATGTTTCCTCCGTTCCCTCAGGAATACATAGCTTGAAAATATTCATAAGTACTTTAGAAGTTGACCCCATTTCCCAATGGCCATGTTCTCTTGTTGGTCCTACCAACCCCTCTAAATTTTTTTTCCTATTACAAAATCTGACCTCTGTGTGTCCATTGCCAAATCTTTTCGAGTATTTTTAGTGTTTACAAGTTTGAGAGAGCCCTCTCTGGTTGGAAGGGTCAGAAATCAACCTAAAGCTGGTTGAAACAGTTACCTCTATCGTTTGTTTATCAACCCAAAAAATTTACAGAGTGCTAACATTCTGGCGTCGTTGCCGGGGAACGAAGGTGAAATCTTCCCTGGAAGAAACGACAAAGTTCAGATTTGAGTACTGATGGTGGAAAGTATTTAGACACAGAAAGGATGTACATCATTCACATGGTGACTCCATTTTCAAGAATCTAGAATTCAAAAGTTTTATGGAGACTCCAGTGCCCAAAGACTCATTAGCCTGAAGATTTTATTGGTGACTCCACTGAAGCTTCAGAGGCAATTCAAAGGTTCCATTGGAGGATGAGACCCCTTGAAAGAGGTATGAAAGGACATCATTAGAGAAAACAAGTACCTCAAGTTGAGTTTTTTCCAAGACATAATATTTTTTGTTATTAATTACCTTTCATATTTTCTTGAACATGCTAAACAATTTTTTCTTTACTTGCTGCATGCAAATGATGGTCATGATAATATTGAAATTGTATATCCTCCTCTCAAAGTTATACATATATCTCGTCAATTTATCACTGATTCTGAAACAAATTTTCCATCCGAGCCATGTGATAACCATGACCAACTTGATGAGCCTCATGAAACCAAGGCTGATGTCCCACCTCTTATACTTGATCCAACACCCTCCAAGATTCATCATAGGTACAGTCCTTTAAAATTACCTCACATCCTTCATGATTTTCATCCAAAGAACTATAAGTACCTACCTGTGCTTGATGGAGAACCTAATGCCATTACAACTGAAAAACACACCCAATATTTTGAACATTTTATAGATTTGTTTGAAATTGATCATGATGATGTTTGTATGAGGGCTTTCTCACAATCCTTGAAAGGGGATACCAAAGACTGGTTTAAACACTTGTAGCCAGAGACAATTAGCTCATGGGAGGAATTGAAGAATGTCTTTTTGAAGTTTTGGGGCAAGAAGAAATATTTGGATCTACAACTTACAAAGTTTTATGCCTTGAGAAGTCAGAGAAATGAAACTGTTTCTATACTTCATAGATTTTTTTCCAATATTTATTGCAATTTACCCAAAGAAATTTAGCACACTGAATCTGTTGCCATGTTCCATTATGAAACTACTCTTCATCCAGATTTTTCTTTCCTCCTAATGGAAAGAAGACCTAAGTATTTACAGCAAATGTTTAATGATGCTCAAGATATTCAACACAATATCCAAGCATGTGAACAAATTCTAAATGAGGGGTCGGATGCTCAAGAACATGAAAGTGAATATGAACAGAAAATAGTTGATTGGAATCTTGAGCATAAAGTTGATAATATAATAGGTCATCTTGAAGTTTTAAATGCTAATGATTTTGAAAAAGATTATATTCCACTTATTGAAAGAGAGGGTTCTAAGTTAGTTTATGATCCACCCCATGATAAGAATGGAGTTTATTGTTTTATATATTCATTTGTAGACAATCAAGAAGATCAGTTAGCAAATCAGTCTGTTGAAGAGAAGGTTGATGTTCCAAGTTTGCTCTTGTTAGATGACATTGAAGACATTGATGATTTGCCTATATATGATGAATATAATGATGATTGTGATGTTGACTTTCTGTAACAACCAATTGCATGTTCTCCATCA
>JASDQU010736149.1:76806-111105 GCA_032191745.1 Picea mariana | reverse complement strand
TTTCTCACAATCCTTGAAAGGGGATACCAAAGACTGGTTTAAACACTTGTAGCCAGAGACAATTAGCTCATGGGAGGAATTGAAGAATGTCTTTTTGAAGTTTTGGGGCAAGAAGAAATATTTGGATCTACAACTTACAAAGTTTTATGCCTTGAGAAGTCAGAGAAATGAAACTGTTTCTATACTTCATAGATTTTTTTCCAATATTTATTGCAATTTACCCAAAGAAATTTAGCACACTGAATCTGTTGCCATGTTCCATTATGAAACTACTCTTCATCCAGATTTTTCTTTCCTCCTAATGGAAAGAAGACCTAAGTATTTACAGCAAATGTTTAATGATGCTCAAGATATTCAACACAATATCCAAGCATGTGAACAAATTCTAAATGAGGGGTCGGATGCTCAAGAACATGAAAGTGAATATGAACAGAAAATAGTTGATTGGAATCTTGAGCATAAAGTTGATAATATAATAGGTCATCTTGAAGTTTTAAATGCTAATGATTTTGAAAAAGATTATATTCCACTTATTGAAAGAGAGGGTTCTAAGTTAGTTTATGATCCACCCCATGATAAGAATGGAGTTTATTGTTTTATATATTCATTTGTAGACAATCAAGAAGATCAGTTAGCAAATCAGTCTGTTGAAGAGAAGGTTGATGTTCCAAGTTTGCTCTTGTTAGATGACATTGAAGACATTGATGATTTGCCTATATATGATGAATATAATGATGATTGTGATGTTGACTTTCTGTAACAACCAATTGCATGTTCTCCATCAKAAAATGTTAATTTTCAACAATATACTAAAAGCAATCAACCTACACATCACATTATTGAATCAACTGAAGGAATTTCTCTACCTTTGTGCTTTTCTTCCTTTAAACTATTGAAAATAAATTCCAAGACCATCACTGAAGCCAAGAGAGGTGTGATGATGCAAAAACACGATGATTCACTGGAAAAAAATGACAAAAAATTGCAGCCATTGGTCGAAAATAAAGCTGAAGATGAGTGTGTTCAACAATCCAAAGAAAGTGGAAAATGTGCATATGACAGTAGTAAAGAAAATGAAGAAGATTTTGAATAAGGTGGAAGAACCTTGCCATTGTGATTTTCTTCTTTCAAATTGTTGAATCCAAATGTTTATAATGTTTCAAATCAGAAACCCTCAAGGCATGATGTTGAATCTGAAGAAAGCAGTGGACTTGCAAATGAGAACTATCTTCCATTATGTTTTTCTTCCTTTGAATGGTTAAAAGAAAATCATGAGAAAATAGAGAAAGTTAATCAAAGAAGTGTTGTCAAAAGTCATTTTCCTTCTCTTGAACTTGATGAGGACATTCAAAAAAATCTCCAAGAAAACAAAGTACTTCAGAAGTGTTTTCCTTCTCCCATGAATGACGTGGTTGTTAGAATTCCAATGGGTTTAGACATGGATGAAGTCTTTGAAACCCCATCTATGGATACTTTAAGAAATTAACAAACAAATTTCATAGAGTTTCAGGGAAGCAACAAAACAATGTATGTCACGATTCAATCATAAATGAAAAAAGATCATAAAGAAGTAGTTGTTTTATCTAATTCCTTTGAAGATTATGGTTCTGAAAATGTTATTAGCATTGAATAAGTAGAGCAAGAACAACAAACACTTTTAAGGAGGCATGTCCTTATGTTTTTTCTCATAAAAAAGAAATGTTTTCTCATTTGTTTCATTATCCTATGGCATGCTATATGGAGATTTTTAACAATAAAAAATTGCAGCTTATCATGGGTTGTAAGCTTAGAGATGAAGATGATGGTCAGTCAACGTCAACATTAAATATAGATTGCTTGCTACTAGGAGATTTATTCCAATCAAAACTATCTTGTAGTTCAAAATATTGCTATTCCCAACAGTCTCACCTGATTTTTCAACTTCTTGGTAAAAATCAACTAGTTAAATCACATGAAACCAGGAATGCACTGGGAGAAGTGAAACATGATAGTTGTTTTATGCATGGTTTAGAGGATCCATTTGCAGTTCTATTGGAGGAAGTAAATAGTCCCAATGTTTTTGAATTTTTGAGATTTGAATTCACATGTAAATTCTTAAATGAATTATCAGTAAATAGGTTTTGGACCAAGCATGTGCAAAGAAGCTAGACAATAGGTGAAATTCTTGCATGGTTGCATTGGAATTATGATTTCATTTAATTGGAATCTCATTTCAGCAGTTAGGGTAGGTAGGTGCGAATAAGCTTGATGATCAGGAATTTTCGAGTTTAGGTCTCCAAATAAAGTGTTCAGTTAGATGTTAGCAGTATATCCAATGTTCAATCTCCAAGTAAGAGCACTGTGCAGACTTCGATTTTCAACGGACGTTGGTGATAGGTCAAGGTGGAGTATAGACCTGTCTTGGGAGTAGCTCAATGGATAAGGCACCGAGTCTACACGTTCTTTGCTACCTCACAGGGAGGATATCATCCCCAATTGGAGCCCATGTTATCATTATAACAATTTTTATATGGAATCCAAGTTTCGGGACTTAGCAAGAGCCTAAACCAGTGAAGAGATGCAATAAATTGGGGGACGGGGCCATATCTGGAGGAAGGGGGCTAAGTCTAGAGGAAGTGTGGAGTTGACGAGACTCGACGGGTCACAAATTGTGGGCACCACATATCAACGGTTAGGGATCATTTTCGATGAAGAACTAGCACAAAGTCTAATTCTTAAACGCAGGACAAAAACAAAATTGGGGTTTCGGCTCGGGATAACATGGCACCATTGGGTGCATTTTGGGGGAGGAAATGGGTGAACTAGAAACCACTCCATCGCACCCCTAAATCACGTGTTAAGTGTCATTAAATGTCTCAAATCCACGGGTCACATGTGGAAATGAAATTTGACGACCAATCTAATCATCTTGAGACACCTGTCTAGGTACCATTCGCCCGCGCAATGCCAAGTTAGCATCGTCAAATAACCGATTTAAAACTCATCGTTGGAAATCGATGGCTGAACATGAGAAGTCGTTATCCCTGTAAGGATTTTCATCAGTATCCCATGATTAGTGCTTGATGGCGACTTTTACTCAAAACAAAGGTGAAATTACCCTATTTTGGGTAATTAAAGTTTTATTCCAGAGTAGCATACCTGTAAGTAGAATCACTCATCCAATCCATGTACAATTGAGGAGAAAAATCCAACAGTTTTCAACAAAGCAGGAAATTCGAATAATATGTCAGGGATATCAAGTAAAAGGAGAAAAAGGCATACTGTGCAATTATTAAAAACAAAATCTCGCGCAAAATCTGTTGATGAGCCAGAACCAAGTGAAGAGGTCAGGTTGAATCCTATTATGAAAGACTTGATCATTAATGGATATGCAGATGGAAACTACACACAATCTAGTGAGAGAAAAAGGAAAACACAACGAAAGGAGGAGGCTAAAGCTGGAACGATCGAAGGTACTGAAGAAGACCAGCCAGTTGGCTTGACACTTTAAAGGGATAAATTGAAAAGATAAAATGAAAAATTCATGACAGGCTAAATCAAGTTCGTTTAAGGGAATATTGTAATTTTGTAAACATATAGCATTCAGGGTAAGGATCTAAAATATTTCAGTTTTTAGTTTGTAACATTCTCTAGAAAGTAGGAGTTTGGTTTGGTATGTTACTCCATCTGTAACCGATATCTATTTTTGGAATCTTGGAGAAGATGATCCGTTTTGGGTCTCATATGTAATTTATCTATACATACTATTAAAAATATAAATGAAGGGTTCGACTGGATTGAGAGGGGACTTCCCTTATAGCAGGAAAACTTTTTGATTTCTTATGAAATTTAATACAAGCAAAGAAGGTATTCTTGGATAACCGAGATTCATCATGGTGTTAATTTTCAATATGTTTTTCTGTATTTCATATTCATGAATGTGTTTTTGTTGCTAATAATAATCTTTAAGCAGAAGAAGAAATTCATCTTGATGGTGCCCCTTCTTATATTGATTATACATGTTATATGTTTATTGGTTTCTGGTTCATAATTCACCCACTATCAATGCTCTGTTGTTAGTATCCAGCCTTTGTGTTCCTTCTTCTAGACCTATGCCAAGATATTTGTCCTTTATTAGATGCCTCTTGTCATGGTGGTACTTCCTCTTTTTCCACTGACCATCTCATATTTCTTATTTGGCTGAACACAACGCCTATTTTTCCTCTGTTCCCTCAGGAATACATAGCTTTAAAATATTCCTAAGTACTTCATAAGTTGACCCCATTTCCCAATGGCCCTGTTCTCTTGTTGGTCCTACCAACCCCTTTAAAAAAATTGTCCTATTACAGAATATGACCTTTGTGTGTCCATTGCCAAATCTTTTCGAGTTTTTTCAGTGTTTACACGTTTGAGAGAGCCCTCTCTAGTTGGAAGGGTCTGAATCCAACCTAAAGCTGGTTGAAAGTTTTTCCTCTGTCATTTGTTTATCAACCCAACAAATTTACAGAGTGATAACACATCAAACGATGTGTGAGTGTGATATGAGAAGGTATATACATTTTCTATCAATCTCACAATATAGCAATGGTTTTCAAGGGCATACATGAAGATATTGGTATGCTTTTTGTAGAGCCACACTCAAAATAACGAGGGGTTTCTACTTTAACCACATATAATTGAAGGTTTCCATCCTGGTATTATCACCATTGTTTCTACAAAAGAGTTCTTCGATATAAGAAAGTGTGATTTCAGGCCATTCATGGCCAAGTTTTGTGGCATAGCAATATATTCCACGATGTTAAAAAAATTCGAAAGAAGTCAAACCAAGTGATAAGGACATGAATATGGTATGACATTAGAGTTACAGGATTGTGCAGACTCAGAGGGAGTCAATTGGCTCATGCAAAAAGTCAAACATGATGTCATGAAGTGACATTGTCAGACATGATGTACCTCCCAAGATGGGACTATGCCAGATAACAGAGACAATTCCAGTGACTATGGATGTGGCCTTTCACAGGTCAAACTAGGATTGTGCAGAGGAATCTCATGATGAGGAGAATTGAATTCCTAGAGTTGTATATACGAGAGAGATGGAACCAAAGGATTCCACCCAAGGATATCATGGATGCAGAACCATCTAGTTATGTAGAAGCTACAAAAAAGAGGGTATGCAAGGATTCCATGGGGGAAGAATATAATTTCATAGTGAATTATGATGTATGGGATGTGGTCCCCATACTGAAGGAGAAAACATTAGTAAGTTCAAAATGGATCTACAAAACAAAACATGCAACTGATGGTAGTATTGAAAAGTATAATGCTAGATTTTTGGCTCGAGGATTCTCTCAAAAGGAAGGCATTGACTATGAGGAGACATTTTCTCCTGTGGCAAGATATACCTCTATCATGACTATACTTTTGTTGGTCACAACAATGAAATGGAAGGTGCATCAGATTGATGTGAAGAAAAACTTCTTGAATTGTGAAATAAAAGATGAAGTATATGTGGATAATCCACAAGGGTTCGAGGTACATGAAAGGGAAATGCATGTGTGGAGATTGAAGAAGGATTTATATGGATTAAAGAAGGCACCCAATTTCATTGTTTCATGGAAACCTACACAAAAGATCTAGCTAAAGAATTCACAAACAAAGATTATCAAGAAAAGGAGGAGAGATACACAATGAAGAATGATAATCAATGTATATTATGATMTGATCAATGAGTGAGTGATCTTAACTCATATAGAAAATGACATTCTATAATTAGGAATCCATGCATAATAGTGATGGTCTAACATTAGAAATTCTAAAATAGAACAAGTCAGTTAACTCCCAATGAACTAGTGTTAAAGTCTAAAATAGAAATTTCTCCAACACCCCCGCTGAACATCACTATGGTGTAAAAAATGAGTCTCGGCTACTAGGCCATTTTAGGTACTCATATACAATGCAACTAATGAACAATGAATAAAAATGAGGAAAGAGGGAAAACCACGTGGGAACAAACCCTCCCCTCAAAAGACGATGTATCAAAAGAAGAAAATGGTAGTTGCTAGGCAACTGTGTTCCTCATTGCAAGACGATCCCGCAAAGTATGAAACTTATGCTCACTGAAAGTATTTGTGAAGATGTAGAATTCTTTATGGATATGATGAAGTCCTTTGGAAACCTGTCGAGCCTTGTACCTCTTGATCCTATGGACCCATCTGCACCTGAAAATATTCCTTTCTGGTGGAATTAGAACCAGATTCCAAGTTTGGTTCTGTAGGAGGGAGTCATACTCCTTTTGCATGGCTTATTTCCATAATGTATTTCCCACAACCTTATTGTAGTTCTGTAGGTCAGTGGATTGAACCATATAGCAATGCATGGGCATCACAAGTTTTGAATATGAAATTACATTAGAAGGCTCCTCATGTTGAGATTGAGTCATTCTCGAATCCAATGGATTCCCTGCAAGGTTTACTTCTTCCCGAAGTGTGGTTTGTGCCTTCTTGGGTATCTTCTAAAGCTTCAGCACTGGCTTCTTATCTAGTTGTACTACCTGCTTATTTACATGTATAGAATCTGAGTGTATGGAATCATCTCTGATGTCTGAAACTGATGGGAGCACAAGAGTATATGCATGTTGCACTAGAGGTGCATGCAAAGTACTCTCCTTATGTGTAAGTATAATAGAGGAGTCATTGTCAGAAAAATTAGTGAATTCAAACAACCTTGACTTGTGATCCACCTCACCAATTGCAATGATGGAATTGTCATGCATGTCAATTAATGAAACTGAATCTAATGTAAATTCAACCTTTTTACCTTTGTAAGTGATCTGATAAACTTAGAGAAGATTCATAGAAATATTTGGAACATGTAGAACAATATCAAAAATACCATTATGGAGTTCCACTCTCCCTTCTCCTACTACTGCTACTGGAGTATCATCCCCCATGAGAATAGGGGGTCTTGAGCATGGAATTAAAGAAGAGAAAACTTCCTCTTTCGTTGCCATATGATGGGATGCACCAGAATCTATAATCCATGGATCAGATGAGGAATTAATTTCAACAAGAGCATGATGATTACCTTTCTTAGGAGCATGATATTCTTCCTTCTTCTTCTTGACTCCCTCTGGAATGAATTTTCCAAGGTTGTTCTATTGAAGTTCTTGTGCCATAAGATCAATCTGTTTCTTCATGCACACAGATTCTTCATGATTTGGTTTATTGTAGTAAGTGCACTTCTTTCCCTTCTTATTCTTCTTCTTCTTGGAATCTGAAGAGTCTATGGAACTTGTAGAATCATTAAAGGGTTTGGAATATCCCTCCTTCCCGTTCTGTTTGGATGACCCTTTTCCATCATGCATGGTGAGTGCATGTGCTTTGGGATCTTTCATGTGGCCCATCTGTATGATTTTGTATTCTCTTGTGTAAGTGTTATTGGGTAAATCGGTAGATGCAGACATGAACTAATCCCCCTAGATCCACCTAGATCTAGAACAAAACGAGACGGAACAAGACCCTTTCCCTAAGTTGTGATCATTGAGTTTACTACCAAAGGAGGAATATATAACATACCTTATGAATCACTTCCTTATATCTTTGTTGTCCCCGCGTCACCCCAATGCTCTTGCAGAATCATATATGCGATAACACAAACCAACCAACATGAAAGCAACAATAGTAGAATTCAATGACAACCTAAACATGTGATCAAGGAATCATGTAATAAAATACTAATCGTTTTATGGGAAATAGACGTGCCACCGTATTATCTTAATGAAAAGTAGAAGATACAAACGAATTTCCTTGATGTTTCAAGTTCCCTTTTAGTGTTCCTTCATTCCAACACACACACACAGACTTGCTCTGAAATTCACATGAAGATAACCCACAAAATCTTGATGGGAAAATGGTAACCTCAAGCATCACTAGAAATAGGATTCTTCACATAGTCTTTAGCCTATTATTTAATCAATTCTCTACTTAATATTGCTTAACCTTTTCCATGAGAAGCCCATGTTTATATAGGAGAAGGTGAAGTGGTTAAAGGGATGAGGATGATCTCACCAAATTAGAGAAACTAGTAGGATAGCAACCATATAGACGCCACCTCACATTCTAGATGATTCCCCTTCTAGAAACTTCATGAAACCTCTTTCCTCTTTTAGCTTTGGAATGCCACCGCACCCTACCTATATAACAACTTGCGGAAATCCCACAGGCCAGCTATAGAGCAGCCTGCGGAAATGATAGATTTTTGCACTGTGTAATATGTGAAGCCTGCAGACCCTTTCTAAAAAGAAGCCTTGTAGAGGAGGAAAGAAGTTTATTTTCTCAGGAAAAAAGTCATGTTGGGAGCCTGAACACATGTTTGTGAAATCATCACTAGGGTGACCAAAATAATGTATAATATAATGCCCCCCAAAGTATGAGGCTAGAACTCGTGACAACTAAAATACTTTGTAAAAATGCATGTGTGTGTCAGGAACAAGGAGCGCACCAATCGGGGACCTGCAAAAAATCAAGCATCCACACAATATTATACCATGTTTGAAGTAGGCATTCCCATGTTCAGACTATAAATGATTGATATCATAAACATAAGCCATGTCCACCAATTATACACTATGGATCCATGTCATCAAGATTCTACATATCCACCAGGAATACACTGTGGATCTATGTATTGGAAAACTCAGATCCAAACATAACCATGAGACATACAAAGTGGATCTATGTGTCAATTCAAATCACAAATACTCCATCGGAACCTTGATAGAAAATGATGAAGTCTAGGGTCTTCAATCCCACCATCCGTTAGTATGAATCTATCCATGTGATTACAGGCACTGAAGTCGAACATGGTTAGAAACCACTTGATTACCGATCGTTAATAAAATCCGTTAACAAGTGCGAGGGAAATCACCATTGATGTCAATGACTCCCAAGGTACCATAGTACAATCCAATGAGTGTGAATATATGAGATGAAGTCGAACACTCGATGGAATCTCTCGATCAGGGATTAATGATGTAAATCCACTATCAAAAGTGAAGAAACCTACCACTGAGGCATGCAGGCTCTAAGGCACCAAATAATTTCTAAGTATTGTTCTTGGATAATGAGCTGAATTTGACAGGAAAATACTCGTCATGGGAGGGCCGTGATGTATCCCCCATAAAATGACACGAAATAAGTAATAGATTTAGGGTATAGCAAAGTACGAACATGATTTGAAACTGACACAAGGAAGGATGACATGGTAGGAATTGACAATTGCAGATGACCGACTTAATAGAGGGCTTGGTTGAACTTCTCTTGAACATATGAATGGAACAACACTAGTCTTGGAAGAATTGACTCAAAGACGACCCAAGATATGAATTTGCATAAATTCAAACTTGAGACAAATGGATTTCCCAACCCGGATTCAAATGATGAAGGGGGTGCCATGTTCAAGAGCGACGCTTACTGCCACCACTAACAAAAATACAAAGACACACCTCTTTCCCAAATTTCTCCCCACCATTTCTCATGAGTACCTCTTTATTTTTACGCAAGCTTGACAAGGATAACATATGCTTGTTGATCTAAGCTCATCCTTCGAATGAGTCCCTCGGAGTATTTTTAACGAACCCTAAGAAGGAGTGGTTCGGTCCCATATGAGCCTTTCTATGTTTGTTTAACGAGTCCAAAGATAGAAAACTAAAAGGTTTTTCATGTTTATAAAGTCTAGAAAAACACTTAAAAGAGAACTCTCTCAATTCCTTTTTCGTAAAATAGTTCAACAAGACCAAAAAAGTGATAAACTATCGCCCATTGAATGTTTTATTCAAATGCTTTTATGAGCGTGAACATAACAAGGTCGCTCGACAATCTTTTTGTTTTTAAGGAGTGTGAAAAGATATTAAAGGTTACTCCGTAAGTTTCGTTATTTTCGTGTTACCATGACGAGTATGAAAAGATGAAAAAGTATACTTGGTTATGTTCTCATCAATTTTCGAGCACGCGAATGAACAACTACTAAGCTTGAGTTTTTTCTAAAAAACCCTAAAAAGTAATCATACATGCAACGAAAAAGAAAAACAAATCGCAAAAACTATCCATACTTCATTGTTCAGAACCGTAGTCTACCCATCTGCGAGAAAAAAAACACTCACAAGACCATTAGGCTGGTAGGTTTTTGAGAAAATATATTTAAATGATATAAAATATTTTTAGAAAAAGTAAAAAATGAGATAAATAGGGGTAAGAACTCATTTTCACTATTTCATTTGTATTTGGTCAAAAACTTGTCTAAGAGCCCCCTTTTCACCTCATATTTCAACGGTCGATTGTGGGGAGCACATGCGATCATTCAGCGAACGATTTGCGTGAAAATGGTGAATACATCATCTTCTTCCTTTTCAATGGTTTAAAATTCATTTCAATCAGTTAAAATATGATTTTTTGGGCCGTAGGCATGTGCTGGGGCCACCGTAGGTGCCCTGTATCGGGGCCTGCAGAAATCAAGGATTTCCGCAGGTGCCCAACGGTTCACTTGCGGAAACCCCTCTTTGTAAGTGAATTCTAGTTGCAGTGGTCGAAAACCCAAAAAGAAAATGATGCATTGGACCAAAATGAATTTCAAAAAATGATGACTAAAGGTGCTAACTTCTTTCTTTCATCTCCATGCAGGTATTTTGATTGCAAAGATGTCGGAGTGGAGAGAAAGAGAGCATGAAGACGATGATGCAATGTCTTTAAATGATCCGAGAACCATAAATTCCCTAT
Organism: Picea mariana; assembly: GCA_032191745.1. Lineage (NCBI taxonomy): Eukaryota > Viridiplantae > Streptophyta > Pinopsida > Pinales > Pinaceae > Picea > Picea mariana. The sequence goes on along the minus strand of JASDQU010736149.1, from coordinate 100,354 downwards.
GACAGTGTGGTTTGTTAAATTTCTTCAAGATCTAGGGCATGAGAGCCCAACTGAGACTATTGGAATATTTGTTTCATATGTGGGACGTGGACCAACAAGTATTTCATGTGGGTGTTCATGTTCTTTCCTTGGACATAGAAGATATTTAATTCTTGATGGGGCTATCTCGTGATGGGGCACAAGTGACCTTAAAAGGAGGCCGAGGTGGTGGTTTGCCGATGAGTGAATACATCAAATGCTATTGTGAACCTGAGGTCAAGCGGTGCAAGGGTAAATTTTCTATCAGAGGGGTTCGTGATATAATGCTCAGAACCATTATTTTCACCATTGCACGGATGGCAGGGAGTGCTTCTCCGCACATGGCTCTACAAAGCTACTTCCAGTATGCCGTGGAATGCACAAAACCTCGTGTGTTCAACTGGTGCGATGGACTCCTCCACAGTATGAAGAGTCAGTTGACCAAGAGCAAGAATGGGGAGCTGAAGCAGTTTGGGTATGGATCCATTTTGGTATCTTTATTCCTGTAAAGAGTCCCTCACCTACACTTACACGTAGATTGGAATATACTAGTGCCACAAGATCCACAGATGAAGCAGTGGTGTGATCTCATGTCCTAGCATGTAGTGGGGCCCATTATTAAATATAATGATACATTTTTTGATTAGTTGGAGCCTCAGATATTGATGATCAATGACTATGCGTATGTCAGGTTGGAATTTCTCCATGATCCTGACTTGGTGATACCTGAGGGTTCTCAGTGGGGGGATCTAGGTAAGAAAAACATTTTTCTTTTATGGTGTTTTTATAATTTTTTTCAAAATATTAAACATTTTTTATGTTTTCAACCCAATGACTAATCAAAATATTTTGACCATGCAGATGTAGGGCCATTTTGATCCCCGGGTACATCCCCAATCCAGAGGCGAGGGGAAGCAATGGTAGTAGCAGAATGGGATGTGGATGATTATGAAGCAATCGAGAAAAATATGGAGGGTTTGACAGCAGGCATCCTAGATATGTCGATCGACGAGGTCCCGAGGCGTTTCCAGTGCCATACCATAGGCGTGTTTGGTCCACTGAGACGATTGCTCCATAGGGTAGAACAAGCAGTAGTGTGTTACCGAGAGCAACATCCATGATGCCATTTTGTAGAGTCTATGAGCTTCATATTTTGATATTTTGGTCTACAGATGGAAAACAATCTTTTTTGTAAAAACCTTTTATCGTTATATATATATACATGAGGCTTCTACTGGCTTATTTTTCTTTGTATAATACATGTGATGTGTGATTGGATTTATAAATGTCTCAGATGTCTATATAACACATAATTAGCTAATGCATCAGTTAATGTATTTAGACATCTAGGAATGTGCTGATACTCGATATAATAAAAATAATGTTCCAAGAGGTGAATTCGTAAATATACCTGTAATAAAGTAGGACTTCAGATAGCATAGACATTACTTAACTATAGCACTACTAGCTTTGAATCAAGTTGTATAATCGGGCGACGAATCCCAAGTGAGATAGCATCGGTCAACAATTCGATGACTGTGCTATACTCTGCGATATTATTGGTTGCACGACCGAGGCAAACACCATGTAGACTGATAATTTCATTCGTGGGTGCATAGATTGCTGATGCAATAGAAGCTAGGTTCTGAGTGCTACGACTAGCTCCATCGGCGAAGCCAAAGTGGGGTAGCAAATACTCTGACATCTGAAAACCAAGCACAACACAATGTAAGCAGTCGAGGGTGGAAACCAAATAACGAAAAACACACAAAAGTAGCACACAACAGTATGATATAGTAAAATACAAGCACTCATGCAAAGATAGCCTAAGCATAGTACTTCTTCAAGTAAAACCCATTTCTGGGTTTACTCAAAGGAATGCCATCATAATCTACTAACTTGTAGGCTCCCTTCTCCAACACTTGTTTGACGATATAAGGGCCTCACCACATAGCCTCGAATTTTCCAGCTCCTAGCAAATCACAATATTGTTCATAGAGGAGAACTAGATCACCCTCAGAGAAAATGTGTGGCTTGACATGCTTGTCATATTGGAATTTGACATGTTTCTTCTGGGTTTCAATAACTAGGGTGGGATCACGACAAGCTTCGTCGAATTTCATAAGATACAACAAACATTCTTCTTCAGTAGAGGTGTTTGGGAGAAGTTCAACAACTAGTTTTAACGATGGAATCTCACATTCAATCGGTAGGAAAACTTCTATACCATACACAAATTGGAAGGGTTTAAACCCCGTGGCAGACTTCACGGATGTCCGATAGGACCATAATGATGGAAAAAAACATCGTGTGCCAACTTGTTTTGTGAATTCCTATAATCCGTCGAAGCATAGTGACAAGAACCTTGTTGATCGCTTCAACTTGGCCATTGGCTTACAGATAGTAGGGGGTTGAGTTTTCATGTCGAAGATCCAACTTGTATGTAAGCTCAGACATCATGAAGTTTCTAAAGTGGATATCGTGATCAGTGACAATAGAATGTGGGATTCCAAATCATGTGATGATGTGATTGAATATGAATAGGGCTGTAGTTTTTACCGTATTGTCGAATGTAGGCATCGCCTCGGCCCATTTCGTGAAATAATCCATGGCTACGATAATGTATCCATGCCCCCCAATCGAGTGAGGGTTATAGGTCATGAAATCGATACCCCATTTAGTGAAAGGTCCAACAGAAACTACAGGGTGCAAGGGAGAGGGATGTGATCTAATCTTATGATTGTATGTTTGGAAAGCATGGCATTTCTTAACGAAAGTTATACAATATTTAAATAAAGAAGGCCAGAAGTACCCTGCTCGCAAGATCTTTTGGGCAGTGGCATACCTGGACATATGACCCCCACACGCTCCAAAGTGGCAGTCATTCAAAGCTTTCTTGGCCTCATCAAAGGTGAGACAACATTAGAATATAGAGTCAACACCACAATGATAAAGAGTGTCACTGAGAATGATGTATTGACGGGCTTGATAGCGGATGCGACGACGATCTATACTAGAGAGTTCTGGCCAGAAATTTTGAGTCTGGAGATAAATGATAATATCTCCATGCCAAGCATCATCAAAACTGATCAGAAAAAGGGATTCATCGGGTAGGGAATCCTTTGCCACATTTTTTGTCTTAGCGGAGGGAAGGTCACATATTAGTTCGACAAACACCAAGGATTTCTTGGACTTAGTGCGTTCAAATTCTAAGTCAAACTCTTGGAGAAGCACTATCCATTTGGAGTATTTCCTCCCTAGCAATTGATGTGTAAGAATTTGTTGCATAGGGTTGCAATCATAAATTACAGTGGTCTTGCATAATAGAATATAGTGACGGAAACATTGGACAACTTGAACAACTGCCAAGGCCAGTTTTTCAACATGCAAGTACTTGGCTTCGGTAGTCGTAAGACTCCGACTCAAATAATAAATGACATGATCGTTGTGTAGATCATCTTCTTGGACCAAAACCATGGAAATGGTAGAGTCCGAAGCAGGGAGATAAAGGAAATAATATCGACTATAATTGGGTGGGAAAAGGAGTGGGGTACGACTTAAAATCAATTTCAAAGCATCGAAGGATTTATTGGTAGTGGTGTCCCATACAAACTCAAAGCCCTTCTTTAGTAGTTGAGTAAATACAAGTGTTAACTCAACGTAGTTTGGGATAAAATGACGTAGAAAGTTTTCCTTCCCTTGCAAACTTTGTAGTTGGCGATGTGAGGAAGGAGGAGGGAGATTGAGGATCACCTTGACCTTCAAAGGATCTACCCTGATCCCCTGACGTGACACAATAAATCCCAGGAGTCGTCTAGACTCCACACAAAAGACACATTTATGTGGGTTTAAGCGTATACGATAGAACCAACAACGAAGGAAAATGGCTCGGAGGTGGGCCAAATGATCACTACGATGCATGGAATGCGCTGGTAGGTCATCTAAATAGGGTTGTACAATATGCTTAATATCATGGAAAGCGTAAGACATAGCACGTTGAAATGTTGCACCAATGTTTTTCAAACCGAAGGGTAGTTTCCGATAGGAAAAAGTGCCCCAAGGACAAATGAAAGCAGTTTTGTGTTGATCCGCAGGTAAGATATTGATTTGATTATATCCTGAGAAAATGTCCATCAAAGAGAATATTTCACTTCCGGCGCAATCGTCGATGATTTGGTCAATGAAGGGGGTAGGAAATTTGTCCTTAGGATAAGCTTTGTTGATATCCCTATAATTAACATAGACACGGATCGTACCTTGTTTCTTGTTAACTAGAACTAGATTGGATACCCAATCAGTCAAAGCCACTGGATAAATACATACATCTTTAAGAAGTTTTTCGACTTCAAGCTTGATAACAACTTCTTTACAGGGGTGGATCGGGCGAAGTCTCTGCTAAATGGGTTTAGCGTCCAGGTAGGTCTTAATTTCGTGTACAACAATATCAGGTTCAATACTTGACATCTCTTCATAGCTCCATGCGAAGATGTCATGAAATTCTTGAAAAAGTGACTTATATGTGACAACCTCATCGGTGGAACATGAAGCTCTGATGTGGACATTTTCGACAACTCGAGGTTTAATATATATGTCGAGGGGGGTGGTGGGTGAAATATTACTTAATTTCCCTTCATATAACACATCGTGTGTGGGTTCAGGAACTGAAGAAATAACGATAATGGTCGATGAAGTCGAGATCCGTTGGTAACTCTCAAAGGTGTGTTGTTCGAGAAAGAGAATGGAACGATGATGCCCATCATCCCAAGGGGTATATTCCATCAACATAACTGACATAATCATTTCGTTCGTGGGAAAAATAACGTGGAATGGTTTAGGAGACGAATCACTGAGAGATGGAGTAGAAGGGTCAGCCGATTGAATGGCTTGGTAAGCGGATTCAACCGGACTTAAAGGCATCTGGTAGCCATAGTGAAGATAATCACCGGGGTCGGGTACTATCCACAGGTTATAAGACACGGGAGTTTCGCAGACGGAGGTGGAAATCATGTTAATTGAGGCAACCAAAGGAGGTGGAATGTCGGGTGGTGGGATTGGAAACGTACCCATCAGAGTTGAATCTTTTAGTAGACCCACACCGATATTCTCGTACCCAGGGGGTGTCTTTGCAATGAAAGGTACATTGCTGGTACATGCATCAGAGTTAAAGAAGGCCAGTTGGTCTACTATAACTACTTTTCCCTGATGTGGAAAACGCACGATACGGAAAAGAGTAGACACGACTGCACACATGGAATCAATCCAGCTACGACTAAGTAAGAGGTTGTAATCAAGAGGTGCATCAAAGACCTCAACTTCAACGTTGACCATTTTTCTTTCTAATGTAATAGGCAATGAAGGGAGTACACCATAGGGTTTAAAGCCAGATCCATTAAAGGATTTGAGTGTGTTGTGTGATTCAATTGAGGAAGGAGAGCCAATGGCTTTCCATCAAGCAATAGACATGACACACATTGAGGAACCCTCGTTAATAACTGTTCTACAAATGTTCTTTTCGGCGACAACAACTTGTATTTTAAATGCGAGCTAAGGGGGTAACCTTGGAATGTGATATTCCAAGTCAAATATTATTAAATTCATATCCATAGGGTCGATTCCACCGATATCTTTCAACAGTTCCTTCCGTTGTGTAGGAAAAATCTAAAGGACTTCAAGGGCTGACATCGCAGACGGTGCTTGCGCCAGATTCTCTACAATACTATAGTTCTGGGAAGCACGCGCATGAGGATTGAAAGAAGACTTTCAAACCACTCCCTTGGGAGGAGGGTGAAGGACTATATAGGGGTTCAGTCATTCGAGATGAAGATGACCGTTGGAAGGTGAAGCCGAGGGATATGGTTGAACCAATGAAGGTGGTATATCGTCAACTTTCTTCTTGGAGGAAGAGTAATCTTTGGCACGAGTGGTAAGTGTGATGTCATTCTTCTTTGAATCACCATTACACATAATTACATAGGAGGTAGTGGAGGAAGAAGGTTGATCATGGATGACCAATTGAGCCTGTTGTTGAGAAGGGAAGGGCTGAGACAATACGATAGGAGTAGGAGGTTTTGGGGTCCCTTGAAGGAACTTCGTGACCTCGACACGTCTTGGACAATCCTTCGTGTAGTGATCATCACCACAGATAAGGCAACGATTGAAAGGTTTGCATTTTCCCTTATCATCAACAGGTTGTGACTTGGTATTGTCATATTGTAGGTTTTTATTTTGATCCTCCTTATTCCTACCCTTTCCTTTTTTAGATTTATTCTTACTGGTAGGAGTCGATTGAACAATGTTCACATCTGAAGTTTGAACATTAGAAGCATGAGATTTGGGATTGGTGTGAGAGGCCTGCACAGATTGAGGTTGAGCATGGAAAGTACCTATCACACCATCAACAACATGAGAAGCTTCTTGGGTTGTTGAGGTGGTCGTGGTTGAAGGACGAGGTGTGTCAGGGAGAAGATCGTAAAGTGTACCCATTTGTGAATAAACGAAATCGAGGTACTGGGAACGACTGATTGCCTGTTCTTCTGTGAAAACTCCACACATGGAAATGTATTTAGATATGTCATTCATGAAGGATTTAGTGAACCATTCTTCTAATAACTCATCGGGAAGATCGAGTTTGATTAAACATTGTCTTCGTCTCCACTCATGAATGCGATCAGAGATATGGGTGGCTTTATTTTTCTTGAAAGAACTCAAGATCTCGGTTCCCTTTTCATAATGGATTGGAAATTGGTAGTGAGTGAGGAAAGCCATAGCTAGGGTGCTAAAGTCAATGAAGAAGCCTCATCGTAATTCTATATACCACTTCACAGGTAAACCCATGAGAGTTCGTTGAAAAAGACATAACGGAATGGAGTCATCCATCAAAGAGTTGGATGAACACCAAAGGTGGAAAGTCATTACATGATTGTTTGGATCCTCTCTTGGTTTACCATTGAACTTAGGAATGTTGGATGGTAATTTGGTTGGTATGATGAGCCAATGAGGAGAGTGATGGATAGGGTCATTCAAAATCCTAGACAAGTCAGGTAGATCCAAAGTGGCTAAGAAGGGCAACTGTATATTCACATGAGGGTACTGGTAACTTTGGGGAGGAAGTCCCGTCGGTATGCCAGTAGGACCATAAGAAGTTTGCATATGATGCAAAGATCTTGGTAGATTCAGTTGTTGATGGGGAGGTAGGTAGCCCATGGGGCTGTACTGATTAGGGATGTTCCCTTGGAAAGGGACACTGGATTGAGCGTTCAAACCCCAAATGGGATTGGAAGTCCCAGGGTGTGGTTGGCCCATACTACGGGGTATGAAAGAGATGAAATGAGGAGATTCCCCCCCAATCGATTGAGTATTACCCTGGGTAAGAAAATTCCAATACTGGGCCAAAGATGCTGGTATGTTCTATCCATAGGGTGGGGTGGGTGGGGGTTGTCCTCCAATCGGAGGTTGTGTCCCATTTAGGGTTTGACCTCCAAAAGGGGGTTGAGATTGGCCCCCAGGGTTGAATTGTCCGCCAACAGGAATATGATAATTAGGTGTGAAAGATTGAGTAATGCAACTAGGGAGGGATCCTTCGGTGAAAGGTGGATAAGACCCTCCAGAGGGAGGCTGGGGAAGTGTCAGAATAAAACCAACAACAGGATTGTGCCCAGAAGGAGAAAAAACTCCATATGCTCTGGATGGAACCTGAATAGGGATAGGGATAGAAGCATTCAATGCATTATACTCAGGAGGAAGTGATGGTGAAGGCCTAGGTGAAAGAGGTGTGCCAATGGGAGCTTGGATATCCACTGTAGTCTTGGTGGGAGTAGTCATAGTGTTTGGGACCATTGTAAAGTGGGCCATTTGAAGGGGGATGGTCGAGTTAGGACCAACTGGCGGGGTGTTTGAACCAGTGAACAGATAGGAAGTTGTAATGGGAGAATGATCTATGGGTATCATGTCTTCAACAGATGTCTTGAGTAACTAGGGTATGACAAGTATATCATCACTTGACCCGGCTCCAAAAATATCCCTTCTAGATATGTCAGTAGTTCAAAATGGATCTTGGCCTTCAGGACATGTGAAAGGTCTGGTTGGTAGTCCAGAAGTTTGAACAACAAGATCTCCGGATGAATTTAGCCAAAGAATATGTCTTTCGGAATCGTGACGAAGTCGAAAAGACTCTAGAGAGGAAGAAATTCCAAAATTTTCTAAAGAATCAGTTCTTTCCACTCGTGGAGTCGTAGTGTCTTGGACCTCACTCTGTTGAGGAGAGCCCTCTGGGGGATTAGTAGGCAAGGGTTGAGAAATTTCCAGATGTTTTGGAGGTAGGCCTTGCATTCTATGTGAACGACATGGAGGGTCAATATTGCCTGAACCAAAAACTTTGCAAAAAAAATCTATGTCCAACTATGAAAAAAACAACATTCGCTAATAAAATCTAGATTTCAAACTAGACAAACAAAACCTTCTTATTTTGAAATCACTAGTTGGTGGTGAAATCCAACATCGCTAGAATGAGATAAGAAGGGGCTGGGCTAGGGTGGAAAGTTTACATTGATGACCTGCTTAATGGACTTACACCTTGGTGCAAGCTCCCACAGATAATCATGGGTATACCCTCCAAGGAGTCCGAGTGAGTCTAGCCAATGTCGATTCCAGGTACCGTGAAGACTTTCCCATTCACAGTCACCTTGTGTAAGACCCAAAGAAGATAGACTACTAAAGTTACCACAAACAATAGTGATGTCTGGGGAAACAGTTGACAGTCCGATCCACATGCAAGGGCAGGGTATAGAGCCTGAAATCAATTTGAGAGGCTTCCACTCATCATTGTGGGTATACCTTCAAGAAGCCCCCATAATACGTGAAATATCTACACTGAGACCAACAAATCAGGGTGAGTAACTTTGCCAATCTCAATGCAAACTCATGTTTGACCCTTGTGTGAGAAGGGTGTCCCAGGACAAAATGTTGCAAATGGATTTGAACACTCCCTATCACAAGATACTATTGTGTGTTTTGTTCTTTGGAGAGTGTGTCTCACTGCCTATTCCAAATCTCTAGCCTAGATAATATTGGTGTAAAAGAGCCCTAGAAAATAAAAGTTACTACTTGAGTTCTAAATTTTGCAATGTTTTTAAGAGGTTGTTGTTACTCAAGAGGTAAAAGAGAATGAAACCAATATTGTGTAATACTTTGACCCAATAACGTGCAAATATAAATGAAAGATGAAAACTTTCGTTCAATGAATTCTATCTACAATAGGGAGAAGGTATTTTTCTGGAACAATGTGAACTACGACGTACAATTCCTTTTATTTGAATGTAATACCAAACAATCATCAACAATGTAATTTTACTATTCATTCTCTTTCAATTTTTTGAATGCCAATATTTTCTGGATAAATGATTACCTAAAAGACTGAAAGACTTTAATTTTTTTCTTTCGAAAACCAAACAGGGATGGAATCGAGAAAGGATAAGCAATTAATGAAAATAAAACATTCAACAAGCACCCAAATCAATCTTTCAATGGAGATATAAATAAGAAATGACAAGAAAATGTTTCTTCAAATGTGAACAAAAAATGGTCTTCTGATCATTAAGCAACCCAAAATGTGTAACCAACCTAAAACTTCAAATCCAATCGAAGATTTTTAATCGAGCAAGCACTTAGACACAAATCCAGAGATTATACCCCTGTTGATAAAAAACAAAAACAAAAAAATGGAAAAAGATCAAAAGAGAGGTGTTCGATCTCTGAAACCAATCAAGAGCAATCTTAAACAGTCAGAAAAAGTCAAGAACTGACATTAAAAATCCTTTCCCAACCGACTAAAGAAAAACTGGGTAACAACAGAGGCCAAAACCCAACCCAAAAAATTTCTCAAACTTCACCGCAGGCTGGAAGTATAACATAGTGTGGAAATGAATAGTTTCTGCAGGCCAGAAACAGATAGGATGCGAAAATCCTGCACTGAAATAAACCAGCAGGGTGCAAAAATCAAAGGTTTCCGCAGGCTATCTATAAAGTGCAATGCAGAAGTGTTTGAAAAATCAAGAAATTTGGAAAAAGGGTAAAGCATCCAAGTGGATTTTCAAACCCAGAGAGTCTAAATGGATCTCCCACAGACTCATAGATTGATTTCAAGTAAAAATAATATTTCAAAAGCAAATGGCTAAACAAAAMCCATAATCAAGTTGTTCTTCCCTAGTATGGCCACCAATTTTGTTATTGGGTAAATTGGTAGATGTAGACATGAACTAATCCCCCTAGATCCACCTAGATATAGAACAAAACGAGACAGAACAAGATGTTTTCCCTAAGTTGTGATCATTGAGTTCACTACGAAAGGAGGAATAGATAACATACCTTATGAATCGCTTCCTTATATCTTTGTTGTCCCCGCGTCACCCCAATGCTCTTGCGGAATCATATCTACGATAACACAAACCAACCAACATGAAAGAAACAATAATATAATTCAATGAAAACCTAAACATGTGATCAAGGAATCATGTAATAAAATACTAATCGTTTTATGGGAAAGAGACGTGCCACCGTATTATATTAATGAAAAGTAGAAGATACAATCGAATTTCCTTGATGTTGCAAGTTCCCTTTTAGTGGTCCTTCATTCCAACACACACACACATACTTTCTCCGAAATTCACATGAAGATAACCCACAAAATATTGATGGGAAAATTGTGGCCTCAAGCATCACTAGAAATAGGATTCTTCACACAGTCTTTAGCCTATTCTTTAATCAATTCTCTGCTTAATATTGCTTAACCTTTTCCATGAGAAGCCCATGATTATATAGGATAAGGTGAAGTGGTTAAAGGGATGAGGATGATCTCACCAAATCAGAGAAACTAGTAGGATCACAACCATACAGACGCCACCTCACATTCTATAAGATTCCCCTTCTAGAAACTTTGTGAAACCTCTTTCCTCTTTTAGCTTTGGAACACCACCTACGGAAATGATAGATTTTCACACTGTGTAATATGTGTAGCCTGTGGACCCTTTCTAAAAAGTAGCCTTGTAGAGGAGGAAATAAGTTGCTTTTCTCAGGCAAAACATCATGTTGGGAGCCTGAACACATGTTTGTGAAATCGTCACTAGGGTGACCAAAATAATGTATAACAGTAAGAGAATCAATGAACCGACCCAACGTCGACATTTTCAAATTTGTTCCAAAACAACATCTGCCAAAATGGAAATTGGAGACATATACAATGTATTCTTGTCCTTACTTGGCCAATATTGTTAGAATAAGTTTTTTCTCTTGTGTAGACTTGTCAATACCACATTCACCCAAGCTCAAAATCAAAGATTTAAATTTAGTAAAGAAATCATGTATATTATAAAAAATTTTAGGGTCTAAAGTATTTAACTCTACCTCAAGCATATGACCTCACATCTCATCCTTCTTTCCAAAGAGTCCTTCCAAGGTGGTCCAGATCTCATTTGGAGTCTTTCATGCGACAACATGAAACCATAGATCCATGGATATTAACTCAAGAAGTAGTCTTGTGGCCTCATCCTTACAGTTCTCCCATCTCATCTTCTCAATCACTGATGTAGGTTCTGTTTCTCTCGCCATCGTCAAATTATACAGTCCTTTCCTTCTGAGTTGGAATTCTACCCTAGGATTCCAATCAAAATAATTGTATGGTGTGAGGATCACCACCAAGTTTGATGTATAATAGTTGTCCTATCCATCTCTCCCATTGTTTCTAAGAACCCCTAAAAATTTACTCTCAATCTGCAAGTGAAAAATTAAGAAATCACGACAGAAATGGCACTTTAAGTGAAAATTCATATCAGTTTCAAGAGATGATATTTCGACTTACTTTCTGAGAAAACAATGAGGAATCTCTCCAAACGGTTGAAAACCCACTTCTAGAATGGGTTGATTTACTTTCCATGTGAGCCGTTGCCTCAAAAATTTAATATTTTTGGGAGAAATCACTTTAGAAATGTACGACCACAGATTCATATAAGTTTCAGGAGGCTATCTTGCAGCTTACTTTCTGAGAAAATGGTGAGAAATGTCACCAAACGATTGAAAAAACACTTGCAAAATGGGTCGATTTACTTCTCATGCGGGTTGTTTCATCAAAAACTTAATATTTTTGGAGAAATCACTGCTGAAAGGTACGACCACAGATTTAGCTCGCCGAAAGTCTGATTTTCCTTATTCTTTGGCTTGTCTAGCTTTCTTCAAGAAATGTAGCTCTGATACCATGTCATTGTTTCATGGAAACCTGCACAAGAGATCTAGATAAAGAATGCACAAACAAATCTTATCAAGAAAAGGAAGAGAGATACACAATGAAGAATGAGAATCAATGTATATTATGATCTGATCAATGAGTGAGTGATCTTTAATCACATAAGAAATGACATCCTATAATTAAGAATGCATGCATAATAGTGATGTTCTAAGATTAGAAAGTCTAAAATAGAACTAGTCAGTTAACTCCCAATGAATTAGTGTTAAAGTCTAAAATACAAATTTCTCCAACACCCAGAGCATGGTATGGTAGGATCGACACTTTTTTGATGAGCTTAGTATTTACAAAGAGAAGTGAAGATCCTAGCCTTTACTTTAAGGTTGTGGATGATGGTCTGATAAAACTACTATTGTATGTGGATGACCTATTTCTAATAAGTGTTGAAAAGATCATCTAAGAGTGTAAGAGAAAACTGGCTGCTGAGTTTTAGATGAAAAATCTCGGGATGATGTATTACTTTTTGGGTTGCAAAGCAATGCGGCTTCATAAATTTCATACCATTGGACTAAATTTGACTTGTAGGTAAGAACTACAAGAAGAGGATGACAAGACTTGTTCTAGAGGATAAGTGATGAAGTCAATAGGTTGAAGATCCAGTTGATATTCAGTGCTCGAGAGGAAGCCGAATGGTTAGTTTCAGAGGGATATGGGTACTATAGTAAGGAGCAGGAGCTTTCACTGGATGCATGAAGAAATCACGTGTGGTGCTCAATACGATTGAAGATGAGTATTTGGAAGCATGTGTAGTAGTAGTGTGGCTTCGAGAACTGATGTATGGGTTATTTGGTCTCATCCTGGAGGCGACCTACATTTGGTGTGAAAACCATAGTTGCATGAAGTTGTCAGAGAACCCTGTGGTATATGATAGGTCGAATCATATTGAGATCAAATATTACTATATCAGGGATATCGTGTAGAAGGGAGTAGTGAGGCTCCAATTTTGTGATTACAGAGGACCAGGTTGTAAACGTGTTTACCAAGACACTATCAAGGATGAAGTTTGATTACTTTAGGGATAGTCTTGGCATTATCCCTCTTCAGAGGGAGTGTTATCATATAGCATGAAAAAGGGTTGGCACTGAGATAGGTGGAACTCATCCAACATGAAAAAGGGATGGCATCGAGTGTTCTCATCCAACATGAAAAAGGGCTGGCACTGAGACAGGTGGAACTCATCCAACATGAAAAAGGGTTGGCACTGAGTTTTCTCATCCAGCATGAAAAAGGGTTGGCACTGAGTGTTCTCATCCAACATGAAAAATGGTTGGCACTGAGATAGGTGGAACTTATCCAACATGAAAAATGGATAGCACTGAGTGTTCTAATCCAACATGAAAAAGGGTTGGCACTGAGACGGGTGTAACTCATCCAGCATGAAAAATGAATGGAACTGAGTGTTCCCATATAGCATGAAAAAGGGTTGGCACTGAGACAGGTGGAACTCATCCAACATGAAAAAGGGTTGGCATTGAGATAGGTGTAACTCATACAACATGAAAAAGGGCTGGCACTAAGAGAGGTGGATCTAATCTAGCATGAAAAAGGGCTACCACTGAAACTGAGAGTGCACAGGATCAGGTATTGATGCATTGCAGGGTAGTTGATGTCTTGTGGATGTTTTGTATTTATTTGAGAACTACCCACAGGCCTTGGATGCATTGGCTGTGAAGTCACAAGGGTACACATGATGAGGTAAAGATGCATTGTGAGGTAGTGGATGTCATGGTGACATGTTGAATCTATTTGAGATATACCCAGATGTAATTTTCAGAGGTAATCTTGGCATAATGTAGAATGCCTCCCTTGCTGAGAGGGAGTGTTGATGTTTGGGAAACATCGGAAAGGCATTCTACTATATTAATAATTAATAATATGATTATTAGTTTTTAAACAATATTATTAATGTAATAATATATTTATATAAGGTATAAATATATATCATAAATAAGTAGTTATTTATGATGAGTGCTCTCTCTCTATATATATATTATCCAAGGGATGCATCCTTTCATGGATGGTCACCATATTATCCAAGGGATGCATCCTTTCATGGATGGTCACCATATGTTCTATATATATGAAACACTCATCATTGTACCAATATATTCATATACAATAACATCTCTTATGAAAAATCAACACTGGTATGGTCCTTTAGTAAGGTTGGTTTAATTAATTAAATGGTATCAGAGAACTAATGGATTGAATTGGAGAGAAATTCATAAATTCAGTGCATGACAAAGTCAAGTTTTTAGTGACGGTGATCAGGTGGGGTCCTGGGTATGTTACATTGTGGTATCGAACTAATGGACTGAATTGGAAATAATTTTGGAAATTTACTGCATTACAATGTTGATTTTTTTGTGATGGTGCCCACGTGGAGTTCTGGGTACACTACATATGCAATTTTGATCAAATGTGGATAGAGGATGTATATAAAAGAAAGATATTAAAAAGGTGTTCCCTTGTGTTGTGGGAGATTTCACATGTATGGTCATTTGATTATGGGTTATGCACATGATTCTAAATTCCAAAGGTGGGTTCATAAGGACCGAAAGGAAGAAAAGGAAATAATATTTCATCATGAGGAATCCCTTGTCAAATCTCAACCTAAGGATTCTTAAGCCATAGTCCTGTTAGCACTCTATAAATTTTGTCTGGATAAATAGAAAAAATGATAGAGGTAACTGTTTCAGCCTACTTTAGAGCTGGGCACTAGCCTGCTCAACTCAGAGAGGGATATCTCACGTCACTAGGTATTTGTTTGATAATCAGTGGCTAGATTTGGTTTGTTTGGGGGTTTATACAGTTTCTAGCGAAGGAAAAGGGGTGACATTTGGGGCTATGGAGTCGAAAATGAATAAAACAATGGTAGGCTATTAGAACTATCTAGAGGAGAAAGGCTAAATGAGGCAATGAGTGTGAGTTATTAAAATTGAAATATTCATGGTGAAAGAGGAAAAGGGAAACAAATAAATGCATCAAAGCATATTGAAATGAATTCTAAATTAGTTAAGAAGAAGATTACATCATTTAAATTGCTACGTCGAGGGCGTCATAAGACGAATTCCAGACTCTTAACTCTTCAATTTAAAAAGAGGAAAATGTAAATGATATTTCCAGGACACAAGAAATACACACTATGAGAGAAAACATAACTCATATCACAACCATTAGAATCTTTTCATAAACAATTCAAAATTATTCTGCATTGTATATTCACTTTAGCTTCATGGATTTACAAAGTATTCCTACTACGAGGGAAAGCCTCTCTTCGGTCCATCCACATTTATTTATCTTTGTAATAGTATATATAGGTAGATTACATACGGGATTCAGAACGAATCATCTTCCCCAAAGTTCCAAAAATAGTTGTCAGTTACAAAAGAGTAACATACAACAACTGAACTCTTATTTTCTAGGGGATGTTATAAACAAAATTGACATATTCGAGATTTTTTTTTTTTGAAGGCCATTTGTCAATATTATTACAAAATTCTCCGACACATGCTAAATTTAGCCTACAATCTATTTCATCTTGGAAATTTCTTCTTTTAACGTATCAAGCCATGCAGGTTAGTTTTCCCCAACGCTTTTGACCACCTCATCCTTTACCTCTGTCTTCTGATCCTTTCTCTGTTTCCTCTTGACAAATCGTGTATGGTGTTCACCTGCATATTCGTTGATGATGAAATCCTTGAGGATGGGATTTAACCTGACCTCTTCATCCGCTCCTGGCTCTCCCGAAGGCTTTGTATAAAATTTTGTTGCTAATATTTGAGCAACCAATTTATCTCTCTTCTTCAATGATGAATTTGTCATATTAGTTGAAAATATTGGTTCATTGGAGGCCACTTGGTCCATCGTATACATTTTCCTTGGTTTTAYAGAAAGCATGAACTTATCTTCCTTAGMTGAATGATTCAACCTGTGATTATCCCGTTCTGAAATATAATGTTAATTTCCCAAAACAGAGTAATGTAACCCATGTTTTGAATGATAATCRTCATTGAGTACCAATCATGAACTACTGACAAGAGTACTTATGGGTACATTGGTTTATCACGTTTGGCCAATTTATTTAGAATTATGAGCATTCGAGTTAGTTATCTGGAGACACTCACCTGGTATTGCACCAGCAAAAAGTACTCAAACAAGTGGCRTGAAATGATTTGAGCGGTCGTCACTTTCCCCTCTCCACATGTGACCTTTAGATTTGACATATTTAATGATATTAGAACATGTGACATCGGGGTGTGGTTGAGCGATTTTTCACCCACCCACTTTTCTCCCCGATATGCTTCTGGAGGTGCCATGTGTCTATGGTTTGAAACTGTGGTATTTTCCCCAACCCGCTCTCTAGTGTTTAACCTTCGCGTTGTTTCCTCACCCGATATGTCTCCTGACCATCGATCTGGTTTGCTCAAGATCTATGTCCTGTCGGGTCCCATCACTCCTACATCTCCACCTATTTTAACCTTGTTCTCCAGATATGACCCCACCCGCTAATCTAACACTCCTTTATACTGATTTAGCATTCCACCAAATCTCAAGACTTGGATTCCAAGAAATTATTATAGTGATAAAATAGGCACCAATTGGGGATGTTACCCTCCCTGTGAGGTAGCAAAGAACTTGTAGACCAGATGCCAGATCCATTGGGTTTCTCCCAAAACATGTGTGTGTATCGTTCTCCAACCTGCCACTAGTGTCCGCTGAAAACCAAAATCTGCACACTATTATCCATTGGCTACTGAATATACTGCTAGAAATCTGACTGTATACACTACTGGAAATCCAATTTTTTTTTGGCTAAAAAGCTTATTTTTACTTACCTACCCTAAAACTACTGAAATGAATACTCAATCAAGTGATGCTAAAGTGTCAATGTAGCCAATCAAGCAATTGGCTTCCCGATTTTTCTCCACTCACATCTTTCTTAAGTAGGCAGACAAATGTAAAAGATAGCAACTGAAAGCAAAAGATGAATCCAAAACCTGAGATTATGAATGAAACAAACTCCTCCTTCATTGAAGACTGTAATAGGGTGGAAACAAAGTCTTGAAAATTATGAAAAATCATTTCTTCTTGATGAGCAAAAAAAAAAAGACAAGCCTCTTTCTTAAGTGTTTTTTGCTCTTTCTCTATTTCTTCAGTTCTGGGAACACTTTCAAATGAGATGACAACAACATGTTTGTCTAATATTCCATGCATAGAAACAAAAACATTCATACATCCTTGAACATATTTAAATATGACAACCATACTATGTGCATCAAGGTTATCTTCTTGTTCATCAAATGGTTCTGATTTGGTTTTATTTATATTCTAGAAATTTGCTTGAGTGTTGACATTTTGAATTTCAACTAAATGAATGGAAATACGTTTTTTCTCATAATCTTCTTTCAAATGTGAAAAGTGAACATCATTTACTATTTCACAGTCCAGAGTTCTCATGGATGCATTTTCAAAACCATGATTTTCAAATGAATGAAATAAAACCACTGCCTCTTCATTATCTTTCTATATTTCTGATTGAAATATGGCATACGTTGTTTTGTTGATTTCTTGAAATTCTATGTAATTTTTTTGTTCACTGCTTGGAGTTTCATAGATGCAGTTTCATAATCCTCATCCATGTCTAGGACACTTAGAAATTGGACCACCACATCATTCTCAGGGGAAGAAAGGCAACTTTGAAACACTCTGCCTTGCTGGAAATCTTGTTGCATATTTATATTAGTTTCAGAGGGCGAAAAATAACCTTTAACAACAATTTCTTGATCAACTTCATCTTCCTTTTCAGGTTGATAGCTGAGCAAAGGCTGTAAATCTGAAATGAAATAACCTTCCATGTAATCAACCACATGATCATTAAATGTATGAGAAGGTTGTTGGTCTTCTTTACTGATAACAATTTTCTCATGTAAAACAATGACATTGTGAATGCAATTAGAATTTCCTTGTTCCTCTGTTATCTCATGATTTTCTTTCAACAATTCAAAAGAAGAAAAACATAGAGGAAGATAGTTTTCATTTGCAAGTCCATTGGTTTCTGAATATTCTACATCATGTTTGGAGGATTTCTGATTTGAAACATTATAAACATTTTGCTTCAACAATTTGAAAGAATAAAAACATAATGGCAAGGTTCTTTGACCCGATTCAGAACATTTTTCATTTTCTTCACTGTTGTCATATGCACAATTTTCAATATCTTTGGATGGATGAGAACACTCATTTTCATATTCATCTTCGACCAATGGCTGCAATTTTTAACTGACAAGACCTTCTACATAACAGGTAATATGGTCATCAACCACATGAGAAGATTGCTGCAATATCTTGTCAATTTGTTCTGATGAATCAATGAGATTTGGCCTCAACAAAAATTCATCTGCTTCAATGATAATCTTATAATCTTCTTTCAATAATTTAAATGAAGAAAATCATAAAGGTAAAGAATTCCCTTCAACTAATTCAATACTTTCTTCTTTGTAATTGTGATATGTAGGCTGATTGCTCTCATAACACTATTGAAAAGGGACATTTTCTGATAGAGAAGATACATATAGTTGTTCTAGGAAGTCAACATCACAATCATCATCATATTCATCATATATAGGAAAATCGACAGCATCTGCAATGTGATCTAAGAAGAAAAAACTTGGAACATCGACCTGCTCTTCAACAAACTGATTTGCAAACTCATTTTTTTGACCGTCTACAAATGAATACATAAAACAATTAGCCCCTTGCTTATCATGGAATGGATCATCACCTCCTCGTTCAACAAGTGGAATATAATTTTTTGCAAAATCATTGGCATTAAAAACTTCGGGAGGGCATATGATATTATCAACTCTATGTTCAAGATTGTAATCAATTGTTTCCTGTTCATATTCACTTTCATGTTCTTGAGCATCTGACCCCTCATTTCGAATCTGTTCACATGCTTGGATATTGTGTTGAATCTCTTGAGCATCATTAAACATTTGTTGTAAGGACTTAGGTCTTCTTTCCATTAGGAGGAAAGACAAATTTGAATGAAGAGTAGTTGCATAATGGAGCATGGCAGCAACTTCAATGGGTTGCATTTCTTTGGGCAAATTGTAATAGATGCTGGAAAACCTTCTGCTAAATATAGAAATAACTTCATCGCTCTGCCTTTTTAAAGAATATAACTCTGTAAGCTGTAGATATAAATATTTCTTCCTGCCCCAAAACTTAAAAAAAAAATTCTTCAATTCCTCCCATGAGCTAATTGTCTTTGTTTGCAAATGTTTAAACCAGTCTTTGGTGTCCCCTTTCAAGGATTGAGAGAAGGCCCTCATACAAACATCCTCATGGTCAATCTCAAATAAATCTATAAAATGCTCAAACCCCTGGATGTGTTTTTCAGCTGATATGGCATCAGGTTCCCCATCAAACACAAGTAGGTATTCATAGTAATTTGGAGGAAAATCATGTAGGATGTGAGGTAAAGGGTTTGTATCTATGTTGAGTTTTGGAGGGTGTTGGATCAAGTACAGGAGGCGAAACATTAGCCTTGGTTTCATGATTATCATATGGTTCAGGTGGGATATTTTGATCGAAGTTAGTAATAAACTGAGGAGATATTTGTATAATCTCAAGAGGAGGATATGAAATTTCAGTATTATCATAATCATTATTTGCATGTAGTAGGTGAAGGAAAATTTGTCTAGCTTGTTCGAGAAAGGACCAGAGGCAACTTACAACAAATAATAAAATGCCTTGGAAAAAATCCAATTTTAAGTACTTGTTTTCTTCCATAATACCTTTTCATACCTCTGTCAAGGGATATCATCTTCCAGTGGAGTCTCTGCATTACATTTCAAGCTTGAGTGGATTCGCCAATAATATTTTGGAAGCTGGATTTTGCATTGAGAGTGGAGTCACCATTGAAAATTTAAATTTCTGGATTCTTCTACCAGTGAAATCACCTTCAAACTGATTTTTGATGTGTGGAGTCACCAAAGTAGGAGTAAAAATAATGTGTGCCTAGTGTCTGCTGCTCTCAGACCTTAGAACTCCACCATGTCGTTCTTTCCCAGGGAAATTTTCCAATTTCATCCCCGGAAACGACGCCAAAATGTTAGCACTCTGTAAATTTTGTCTGGTTGAATAGGAAAATGATAGAGGTAACTATTTCAACCTACTTTAGAGCTGGGAACTAACTTTCTCAACTCAGAGAGGGCTCTTTCGCGTCACTAGGTATTTCTTTGATAATTAGTGGCTAGATTTGGTTTGTTTGGGGGTTTATACAGTTGCTGGCGAAGGAAAGGGGGTGACATTTGGGGCTATGGAGTTGAAAATGAATAAAGTAGTGCCAGACCATTAGAACTATCTAGAGGAGAAAGGCTAAATGAGGCAATGAGTCTGAGTTTTTAAAACTAAAATATGCATGGTGAAAGAGGAAAAGGGAAACAAATAACTACATCAGAGCATATTGAAATTAATTCTGAATTAGTTAAGAAGAATATTACATCATTTAAATTGTTAAGTTGAGAGAATCATAAGATGAATTCCAGACTCTTAACTCTTCAATTTAAAAAGAGGAAAATGTAAATGAGATTTCCAAGACGCAAGAAATACACACTATGAGAGAAAACATAACTCATATGACAACCATTAGAATCTTTTCATAAACAATTCAAAATGCTTCTGCATTGTATATTCACTTTAGCTCCATGGATTTACAAAGTCTTGTTTCTATGAGGGCAGGCCCCTTTGTTGGAAGATTGGTTGTTTTCATTGATGTCAACCCTAGTCATGGGTTTTGGACCGCAATATTGATGAAGGTGTTTGGATATGAAGGAAAATGCACATGCAGATATAACACCCATGGATGGATAGTATACATCATGTTGTTTCTGGTGGTATGTGGCACATCACATGGATCCTCATGGTTGAGGAGAAATGAATTTTTCAAGATGACAAAGTGAATTGAAGAAGGAAGTACATTTAGGCCCTCAAGATAATTAAAGAAAAAAATTACAAAATAAGAAAGTGTCAGGTCAGCCCTAATGTTAAAAGGAAGTGACATAAATGGTATAAATAAACATCATTATACATTCATTTGATGCAATTCGAATTTAAGAGGAAATAAGAAGAAAAGAGGGCCGGATTTATAGGGAGGATGAAGTCTTTGGTGATGTGTTCTAAGGTATGTTATTTTTAGGTAATATTACCATTTTTTCTATAACTTTTTTTCTAGAACGATTCCAATGGTGAAATCGCTATGGTTTTGAAAATACATATGAAGGTACCTCTTGGAAAATTTTTAGCTCTTGATTCTCTATAATTATGGAGATACACTCTGTGGATGATAGGGTTTGTGACCAGTTCTGAAGCTAGTCAATAAACAGGTGTTCCGGGTAAAACAATCATAACTTATTCATCAAGAATCCAAATAAAGTGGGAAAAATTTCATTGGAAATAGTATGGACTATATCTTCTTTTGTGCAAGTTTCAGAATCAGATGTTAATTATTGAGTGCGGGGAATTCTGTGCAAGTTCACTCTCCTGAATAGACTAGAATTGAATACAGTCTACCATTCTTTCTATAACCTCTTTTTGGGGAGGATTAAAGGAGTGAAAATTGGAGGAGTTTTAGAGAATACATTGAGTAATATTATCTATAGGATCAGAGTACTCCAAGAATTGAAGAATTTCAAAAATTGAAGAAGTCTCCTGAAGCATTATCAGGTTCTATGTGATGATTGGTTGATGGTGATGATTTAATGTAAAGTTTTATTATCTCTCATATATTATTGGGTGGAAGGAAGGGGAAAGGATTGAGAGTTCAAATCTCTTTTGATATTAGAGGATTGTATCTTCCTCTTGGAGGTTTATCCCTCCCTTTACATTTGGAAGCTGTAGCTACCTTTGGAAGTCATTACTTCCCTTGAACAATAACTATTGATTATTTCTCATATATTGTGCATGGTGTATTGTGGTGTATTGGTGTAACTCTTATGCTATTTTTCATTTCTCATTGGATATAGTTGAATGGTTTAAGTATAAGTTGAATTTTGTTTTTAATTTTACTTGATACTGATTCACCCCCCTCGTAGTATCAACAATTGGTATCAGAGCAGGTTGCCTTTAGAACAATTTAACCACTGGAAGGAAAATCCTGAGTAGAGATGGATGACCATGAGAACATTTCAAATGAGATTAAAAAATTTGATGGAAGAAATTATGCATACTGGAGTGATAGAGTGAAAACTTACCTAACGGCTTTGGGAGTAGACATTTGGTACTTAGCTGTAAATGGCTATGTAATCCCAAATAATTCTCCAACCGATCCAAATGAGAAGAAGCTTATGAGTTGTAATTCAAAAGCCAGACGTGTTATTCTAGAAACATTGGCACCAACTATTGCTAGCAAAGTGATGGGATGCAACACTACTATAGAGGTATGGGACAAACTCAAGAATATCTACGAAGGTGATCCAAAATTTAAGTAGGTCAAGCTTCAACGACATAGAGCAGAATTTGAAAATTTGATGATGAATGAAAAGGAAGTTATTGCAACCTATCTTCCTAGAGTTGATGAAGTTGTTAATGCTATCGGAGGATTAGGTGGAGAGCTCGATGAATCGTTGGTTGTACAAAAAGTGTTGAGATCACTTCTCTTGAAGTACGATGCTAAGGTATCCACCATTGAAGAAACTAGGGACTTGACCAAAATGACAATGGATGAATTACATGGGACTCTTATGGCATATGAAATGAGAACAGGTACAGAAAGTGACCAGACAAACAATGAAGCAGCCTTTAAAGCCATAAAGAAGACAAAAGACAAGAATAATGACCTTGATGAAGAAATAACAAATTTCATAAGAAGGTTCCAGAAAGGAAGTGGAAAATACAAAGGTAAGTCTCCTCTCAAATGCTTTAATTGTGGTAGAATATGACATATTGTTGAAAACTATTACTATAAAAAGAGAAGTCTCAACAATAAAAAGATATTCTACTCCAAGGATGATGACATCTCCTCAGATGAGAGTAATGAAGAATATAATGATGGAGGGGAAGTCCTCTTCATAACCCAAGAAACCCAGGATGATGATCATAAGAATTCTAAAGAAGAAGAAATCATTTGTGAAGAAGATTCAGATGAAGAAACCAACCTTGATTCCTTTTGGGGATACAAAGACAATGTAGAGAGTGAACAAGAAGATGAGAATCTTGAAAAGTTGAAGCATG
>JASDQU010736149.1:35945-50517 GCA_032191745.1 Picea mariana | reverse complement strand
CTGCTAGACAATATTTCTTCTGTTGTATCTCCTAATTTTTGCCCTTATGGGTATGAAGATTTCCCTTATGTATTGCTCTGATATTTCTTCTCTATAATACCACAGTTCTGATCAAAATTGGATGTGCCAAGTGGAATTTATGGTAACTTCCCCACAACTTGTCAATTTTTGGCCTTTCCAGGAGATCTCACTTGTATAGTGTGCCCTGCACAAAACGATTCATATAAAATTATGAAACTCTCACCCAAAATACTAAAGACTGTTCATGATCCAATGCAAATAGTCCCATTCAATTTGGATACTCTAGGAAGAAGTTATGATTGTTTCACCTAGAACACCTTCTTGAGACTAGTCAATAGGACTAGTCAGATACCCTATCTTACACAGGGTGTATCTACAAATTTAAGATGACCCAGAAGCTAAACTTTTTACCAAAGATACATTACTAATTTCTGTAAATTTACTCTGGATTTCAAGGTCTGAAACATTACAAAAGTGTTTTTATAGAGAAAATTCCACAATGAATCATTTTAGGATGATTCCAGAACCCTATCTTGTACAGGCTTGATCTATGAAAGTATAAGGCCTCAAGAGATGAATTTTGAACCCAACGTACCTTGATCCGTCTACCAAATATCCTCTAATTCGTTCCTTTTGAAACATTGTATAAAAAAAGGTATAGAAAAAATTCCATGGTGTCTCAGATGTAGCAGCGAAACCCCATGACCTTGAGCTCTGATACCATATGTTAAGAACCAAACATCAATATAGCATAGAAAAACCTCAGGAAAAGTAATCAACACCTTGAAAAAGAGATAATTTCAGATAATAATCCTCTTCGAGGGGGAAACCTCCTTTTACCCCACTTAAATGTTCAAGTACAAGATGATTCAAAATGAAAATGTCTCCTTGGTATATATAGGAGACTAGGAGGTATAATTACAACTAGTGGCCTAAAGCCGACATAAATAAAATAACATTACTAATCTAATATGCCCCAATTAAGGGGTAATAAATATTATTATTAATCTAATATGCCCCAATTAAGGGGTAATGAGCCAATATTAGGGCTTAACATGAACTTTCCTGCAAATGAACCTTCTAACACATCCCAATTGGTAATAAATTTAGGCATTAATGGACTATACAAATCAAGAGAGTTCTCTCATAGAGTTTGTAAGAATAATCTACATGTAACATTGTGTTCATTGAGGTTTAAATAATAACGTGTACCTTTAAAATTAATCAAGTGTTGCTCTGCATCTTCTTAAGCATCCCCAAATAATGTAGAAAGAATTTCAATAGGAATATTGGGTATTCGAAAGTCTATTTCTAGTAGATTTAAAGGGGTATTATGAAATCGTCTGTTTTTTTGAGTATTTATCCTTTTTGATGAGTCTTCTAAAGCCATTGATGAGCTTGAAGAAGAATATAAAGAAACATTATGACATGAATGAAACCCTTCATTTTGAATTTTTTCAATGGAGTTGTTAGGGAGTTCATTCTCCCGAATCTTTGGTGCTTCTCGTTTCTTTTTGAAATTACAAAAAAGGTGAGCCATGCTTAAAATAAGCAACATTTTTCTTGAATATTCTTCTCGAAACTTTGAGCCATGGATATTTATGGTTCCTCAAATATATTGAATATATATTGTTCCCGAGTGTGGTTGCCAAAAATGTTGACGCTTGAATCCGTCAGGACCGAAACGACAACCTCATGAGACATTAGTCCCCCTTTGTTTTTAGAGAGGTGGTTCTCCTCTTTGGATAAAAGATATATATTTGAATATATTGGATTAGGGAGAATTATAGGTAGCAAACCCCAAATCTGTATTGCTTGGATTTATATGAAAATGGTTTGTCAATAACCTAATATGATCTTTATGTGAAACAAAAGTAGTTTTACAATAAGAAAGGATTGAAGGAGGGATTCAACATCATAATTAAATTGTGATCAACATCACACACAATCTTATTAATAGTATATAAACACATTCATATATTCTTCAAAAGAAATAGGAGAGAACGATTTGATCATCTTGTTGATTAATTGGGTTGGTTTTCATTGATGTCAAGCCTTGAAGAAAGTCTGGTAGAAAATTCTAGTAGCACAATGGTTTGGGTAATGGACCCAAGTTTGTTTGATGGATAATGGTATGAGTTTTGATATATTTGAAGGTAAGCCTATGATATATGGATAGTACATGTCATACCATTTTTGGTGGTATGTGGAACATCACATAACTCCTCATGGTTAGAGATTTATGGCCATGTGAAGTTGGAGAACCCTCATGAGTCATCTAGAAGCCCCAAAAGGTCAAAGTAGTCAAAGTGATTGCAAAAAAATAAATTGTTTAAATAATAAAGTGAAGTGATGAATGTAATATAAGTCAAAGTGGACACAAAAGAAATTATTTAAATAATAAATTTAATGGAGAAATTACTAAGTTGACAAGTGGTTAGAAGTGGGTTACCCTAAAATAAGGAAAGTGGGTTAAGATGGTTAGAAGGTAATTTAAATAATAAAGTGAAGTGATGAGTGTACTATAATTCAAATTCGATACAAAAAAAATTATTTAAATAATAAATTTAGTGGATAAATTACCAAGTTGACAAGTGGTTAGAAGTGGGTTATCCCTAAAATAAGAAAATTGGGTTAAGATGGTTAAAAGGTAACCCCTTGAAGAAGCTACATGAAAGTATAAATAAGAATCAAGGATCTCTCATTTCAATAACACTTGAGAATATTGAATATCTACAGGTGACTCAAGTAACCAAAGGATATATAAGCCGAATTTCAGAGGGAAGGTGAAGTAAAGAAGGCCGAAATTCAAGGGAGGATAAATTCTTTTGATGATGCTTTCAAAGGTATGTTATTTACAGGTCATCTCACCATTTTCGCAATAACTTTTTTTCTAGAATGATCTAGACTGTGAAATTGTGAGGTCATTGAGGAAACATATCCAGGTAGTTTTGATACAAATTTCATACTGTGGGTCGTTTCATTTTTCGAGTTACACGCCGTGGAAAATAGGGTTTGTGGCTAGTCCTGAAACCAGTCTAAAACATGTGTTTGGGTAAAAAAGTCATAGCTTCTTCATAACATATCCAAATTCAATAAAACCAATTTTATTCGTTAGAGTATAGTCTATAGTATTTTGTGTACAATTTTCAGATTCATACAACAAATTTTCCATGCGGGGCATGCTCTACAAGTTTGCTCTCTAGAATAAGCTAGAATTCAACAAGGCATGCCATTTTTGCTATAACTCATTTTTTGAGAGGTTCCAAGTAGTGAAATCTGTAGGAATCACATAAAAGACATTGAAGAACATTGTGTACCATTTTTAGATCTTTATTCATTACTGGTACATAGTTATGATTATTGCAAGTTAGGGTTTTTTATTAATCCAAAATTAGTCATGTGAGACTAAAATAAAGTTTGATGAAAATGGTAGTCTCTTGTTGTTAAAGTTAAGGAAGGTTTGCAGGTATGTGATCATATACACGAGGTCTCTTACAGAGTTACAAAGCAGATTTGGATGATGAAATTGATGATGGATTTTGGTTGAGGTACATGTTGAGTACATGGTTGAGACAAGTAATTGATGAGTTGTCACATACATCAGGTGTAGAGTTGATGATGTTGGTAAATATTGATGAGTCATATTTTATGTGTATTTGATTAATGATTGGTACATATTTGGATGGTTGATACACTCATTGATGGTACATGTGAAGGTACAGGTTGGTGCATGGGTGATGCAGATGTTTATGGTATAGGTTGATTATAGGTTGTTTGGTATAGGTTGATGCATGGTCAATGCACTTGTTTATGGTACATGTTGATTATAGGTTGATTGGTACATGTTGTTACAGTGGCCTATCTCATAGTGATAGTGTGACAATGGTTCTATCATTTTACTTCTACGTCAGGGTAGTTGGATGGGGCAAGGATAGGTGGATGTATCCACCTTCTAGTTGTAGCCAGATAGCATAGGGAGTTTTGGCCTCCTTCTAGTTGTAGCCATAGAATTGGGGAGTTGGGCTTACCTTGGGTTGTAGCCTGAGAAACTAGGGGGTTGGAGCCTCCTTCCAGTTGCAGCTGGAAAATAAAGGAAGTTGGTGCTTCCAATGAATGTAATTCTTCAAGACATATAAGAAAAAGAATTTTGTGGTTTTCTCCCACTTTGGGTTTCCAAGTAAAAACATTGGTGTACTATGTATGTGCATGATTGCTCATTTGTTCATTGTTTATTTACTCTGCAATTAGGATGATAATGCTACATTGATATAACACTTACATTTTATGGTGAAAATGATTAAATTGATCTATTATTGATTCATGCCCCCCTCTCAGTAATCCAACACATCTCAAAGAATTTTAATAGAGTACTGAAATTAGTAATAAAAGATAAATTGATAGGTCAACCTCAAATATCTCATACTTAAAACTCAAAGTTACAAGATACATTCAAGATCAACCCCAAAGCAATTCTCTGTGGAGTTTATTCATGATAAATGTTCTTCATTAACAAAAATTTGACAGCCATGTATGTGGATGGAAATACTCCATGATCATACAAGAAATGTTTGTAGAATAATACAAGAAAAGCACTCAACAACTCAGCCTTGTTCCCAACTATAAGATTCAAGCATAAAGATATGAGAAGTGGTGTAGAAGAATATAAAGAATGGAGAAGATGGAGATTTATTTATTTTGATCAGAAGATTGATTGTGTATCCATGGCTGTACCTTATTCTTCCTCTGATCTTATTCCCCGCCCCTCTCATAATATTGATTATTGGACCCTTTGATGAAGCCTTTCTTCTCTTTTTAAGAAGAGATTTCTAACTACTTGAGTAGTTAGGGTTTTCTTCCTCTCTTGAAATTCCCATACAATTTTCTTCTTGAAAAATTCCATTTAATTAGTGCCTCATTAATTAAATTATATCATCAATATATACACATACAAAATGGGTCCCTTTCTCTTTTTAATAAAAGTTTTTAAATAAACTTTTATTTTGACAATTTAATTAATTTCTAATTTAAAATAGGAGGATTGTGTTTTAATTTTATGGGACTGATAATCACATTTTTAGCCATGTAAATAACATATTATTTTACCTTCATCGTCTCATATTTACAATTATATAAATTTTTCACAAATTTGTCACCCGGATCTCAAGATATGAGGTCGTGAAGTTGAGTTGTTACGTAGACCCATTAAAAATGAATCTGAATGATATTTTAATTTTTGAAACAAATGTATCAAATTTTAGCACTTGAAATATCTACCACCATATTCTACATTGAAATACCTTTCCAACAGTATACATTTTGCATGATTACGACATCCGGAGCTCAAGTTATGGCCTCTGCAAGATCAACACTCATCTATCATCGATCAAAATTGATGGGAAAATGTAGGCCCTTGGATGAATTTCGTGATTCCATTCATAAAATTTGACTTTTTTAGTTTAAAATTCTATCCCACATGCATCGGAATATTATATTCTTCATTATATATAATACTAATTGTTTTATACACTTAGCAAGAAACACGAGAAGAGAATAAATTATGGAGCTTGGAGGATTCGACCCTTGGAAAATTGTCAAATAAAATAAACAAAATTGAAATCCTGTCATCGTCCACCTCACGCCCAATCACCATGATGAGTCATCCAATGATGTCACACCATGTGTCTGAAATTTTATGCTTCCATTTGTCTCCGATTTTGATTTTCCATGTGTCATGACCTCATTCATTGCCATGTGTCATATTCTCATTTGTTGGTTTTCATCCCTTGGAATAGATTTGAGAATTTGGATAAGTATGGGAGATGGGACGGGAGGGGATGAGGGAAAATTGTGGGTAGCAGAAGTTAAGGGGATAGTTTGTAGGATTCAGGGAGGGACAAGAGAGAGTTTGAATATAAATCTTTTCATGAACCCACCAACCCGGGATCCCGTGAAACTGCAGTTATGGATGATAAAAAATATACGAAGTGTAGAAAGACGGTCAATCAGACTTGCATGAAAAAGGAATAAAATACTTTGGAGCTCGGCACTCACGGCAAGTGAGGGTTATGAAACATGGAGGATGAGGACTTGAACCGACAAACTCATGCAATTGAAAAATGGATAAGTGTAGTAGCGGACTTATGACATGAGAAAGTGGATGGAGATGAAGGTCTTCCAACCCGTGAACCCATGAATTCATAAAACATTATAACTGTTAATTTTTTAAATGGGAAGGGAGGTAAGGGGAGAAATTTAGGTGTCAAAGGTAGAGAGTGTAATCTGTAGATAGCCGGTTGGAAAGTGAGGGAGTGTGTGAAGATGAGGGAATGTATGAGTCTACCAACCTGTGAAATCGATGAGGAGATGAAGGAAGAGTCCCAAAAACATCTAAGTGTAGATACTAGTGGAGCATATGGATAAGAGTGGTGAAAATAGAAAAAAGGTTAAGTGTGAACATGGAAGGTGAGGGAAATCAATGATGAGAATACTTAGACAAAATTTGAGAAAAGATAGAAGAACATAATACTTAGAAATATTATTCAAAATTGGATCTCTGGACCAGATCTTGAATAACTTAAGAATACGAAAATGAATTTCTGATCCGAAAAATGAATGTTGAAGATGAGACTGAGGGCTTTTGAATGAGCTTATAAAATTTAAAAAATTTCTTTTTTTGATATCAAGGATTTTATGAATCCAAGGAATGGTAAAATTTATATGACCAAATTTTGGTCAACACCCAACCAATGAGTTGGGAAAATAAGAATATGAGAAGGCAGAACTGCAGAGATAGTACACCACTATGCTCTAGGAAAAATGTGTAGTAGAACAACGAGTGGAACTTGCAGAAAATGACAAGAGAAAAGAAGAGGGATAGGAAGTGAAATCCAGGATAGAAAAAAGTGAAGTGGAAGGAAAGGCCGCCAGAACCTTGAAGGAGAAGGAGGAAGCCGAACAAATGATGTTGAAAGTGCACGCAACACTCCAAAAACAATTTAAGGAGGTCCAAAAAGTAACGATGGTGGTAGAGGACATTGTAGAAGAATAAGTAGGAAATATTAGTGAGGATATAAAAGGCCTTCACAAAAATATCATGGATTTGGAAGTGCATGCAAAATCAGGGACACCTCTGGAAAAAGAGAACAAAGGGAGCAGACTATTCAAACAATAGTAGAAAATATTAAAAGTTGGGAATAAGAATGCATCAAGATGTGCAATGCAGGAACATGCATATAGAAAACGCTTACCACCACTCCAACACTACAATCATTAGAAGATAGGATAAGGAGTTAACAGAAGGAATTGTAATAGGCCACTGAACACATGAACATGTTGGCCCCAACAGTAAGAATGTCAATGATATTGGCTAACAGAAAACTCTATATCGAAGTGGACCAAATGAAGGAAGAATAGAGGAAGGCCATAAATAAGTAGAAACCACTGCAATATGAAGCCATCGGGGTTCTAGAAGAATTATCCACTAAACAAAGCACCAAAAAATTAGTAGTTCAAGACACTGAATAAAACATTTCTATAGTAACCACGTAGATGATGGAGTAGATTGTGTACAATGAAATCGATATTGCAACAAAAGGTTAGACAACAAAAGACAGTCTCCAGAAATTCACTGAGGCATGGACGAGCCACAAGTGAGTATTGGGGGCTTGTTGGGTAGGAATTTTTGGAAAAAGAATACCGAGGAGAGATGAGGTACAGGGAAAAGGTGTAGTATCAAGAAGATCAAGAAGATCAAGAAAGAAGATATAAGAAAGAGGAGAAGACGAGGGATAGGAAAGAACAACTAGTGCAAACACTTGGAAAACTAGTCGGGCATGAGATGTATCCAAGTCATAATGATTTGTCACCAGTCAAGAATGAGTGGTAAAAAACTCATTATGAGATGGAAAAAAACCTGAAGAAAAGAAATAAAAGATGAAACATACCCCCGAAGATGGAGAGAAGAGGAGGATGATTCAATAATATCTGAGAGGATTATGAGTTTTAGTTGTTGCTATAGGATATTGTGTGTGTAAAGAAGCAATGTAAGAAGAGTATTTTCTGTATTGAAAATTTGTTGTAGCGTAGAGTGTAAGCAAAATACCATGAATATAATAAAGAAGAAAATAGTTTGTGGATGTATCACATGAGGGGGTGAACCACGATAACTCTGTGTCTAATTGTGTTGTTGAATGATTATTCATGTATGTATTGTGATAATACTTTCATTTTCTATGATTGAATGTTTATCTTTACTGTTATTATTTATAGATTAATGTGCAATAGTCTTAATTGTATGCTTTAATACCAAATGGTGTGAATATGGGATGATATGTGAATATAGGATCTAGTGCAAATAAGGATCATGTAGGTATGACAAAGCGTGTCTCACTTATTTCCCTCACCACTGCAGAATCTTGGTTTCTAGAGTCCCCATAAGGATACCTAGGGTGAGACTTAACCTTCTTGTAGGTGATGCCGAAAGGGCTAGTATCTATAGGGTTTTGTTGGACTAATTACTTTGAACCCAGGGTTTTGAGCCTATCTACGTGTGCATTCCAACAACATGGAAATAAATCAAAATGACAAAAAGATGATTACTAAAGTCCCTTTAGGAAGGACTAAAACTGAGATGCTAAGAATTCTCATTCTCAATTTTCACTAATAATTTTGTAAATCCTGGATTGAGTCAATCCCTGGTACCATTACAAAAAAAAATTATTTTACAACAAATTCACCCATTATATGCCAGAATGATGTTCCAAATATTTAAAAGTTAAAGGACCATTTGTACACTACTTGTCTTAATCCTTGTGAGGCTGAGAGGAATTACTTTTCATTACATTAAAATTATAAATTTCTCTGAAGGGAATTACTTTTAATTACATTAAGATTATAAATTTATATTATCTTAATCCTCATGAGGGTGAAGGTAATTTCTTTTTATTAAATTAAAATTATAAATCTCTCTCTAAAAATGTATCTAAATCCTAATCTCCTTATTTCCACTTTGTTTCTTTTTCATTTTTCCTCTAGATTCTTCCCTTTTCATTTGGAGTTTCATAGTCTCTAGCTTGGGGACTTTTCTCTTTTTTCCCATGGAAGAAAAGGTTTCAAGTATGGAGGCCATCCTTGGTCACTTTTCATTCCTTTCTTCACTTCCATCTCCATTATTTTTATTGTTTGAATAGTTTATTATCTTATTTTATTTTTTTATTGGTTGGTTTCTATATATTTTCATAATAGATTATATATTTAAATATTTTAGTGTAACATTTCATACATTCTCGATATATGAGAGTGTTTTACTCTTTCTTTTTTTTGGTAAGGCGTACAACATAAAGAAATTGGAACACCTTGATATGAGAGTTTTTTATTTTTTGGGGGAGGGAATACAAAATAATGAAATTGGTGTTGGTGCTTCTGTAGCATTAGTAGGCATTCCCACAAGAGGCCAAGGTGTCATGCATGTGGGAATCATTGTTGGCACTAGATTAAACTTTCGTTTCAGTGAAAATGGCCTTGGAATGAGTCTAGTTTCTCATGGGAAAGTGGATGGGATTTGTGGTCTTGTGTTCAAGTTTCACACCCACAAGGAGGAATAAAAATTTCTAATTATTTGTTGAGTTTAGAAGGGCTTCCTAAACTCACTCATAAGACTCCTATATAAGGAGGGAAGATATTGTGACAAATATCATTGTGTCATTATGGAGTTATCATAAGTGAGAGTGCACCTATGATAGGATCTTGGAAATTTTAGCAAGGGAGATTATGCAATTGTGACAATCTAGCCTAGGGTTTCTTGAAAAAATTATGTTTCTATTTTCAGCTAAGGAATTTTTATTTTCCAACCTAGGGATGTCACACGTGTGAGAAGGAAAGGAGCAGTAGGTTGCACATGTGGGAGAAGAGGTACAGATGCATGTGTTAATCAGTCATACATCTCACATGTGTGAGAAGTACAGAACGAGCATGCCATACTTTACAGACATGTATACACATGTGAGAAGAAGTGTACATGTCCACATGTGTGAGAGAGATAGGATAGTCCGCACATGTGGAATTTTTATAAGAAGGTACAACAGGTCCATACAACTAATTTCAGCAGTTGTTCTCCTAATGTCAACATGTCAGACATGTGGCAGTTGTAGCATATTTGCGGGTAGAGGATATTTCTAGGATTTTGTTGAGGTTTGATTTGCTGATTTTTTTTGGTTTTCAGAGGACAAGGTTGTCCTCAATTTTGGTTTAATTATAATAGTTGGGAGGGCTGGTTTTTCCCCTCTGAACTTCTAAATTTGATAAAGTTACAAAACATAATTTTTGTTTCTCATGTGTATTAATGATTCATCTCTGATCTTGATTGTTTACACTGTTATATTTTTCAGTAAATAATTTCAGTGTAAAATTGTTCAGTGATAACAACTAGTGTTTATTGTTGAATGAATAGGAAGTATTTTTCAAGCATGAAATTAGTTATATAAGGTTGCATATGAAAATTTACATGGTATCAAAGATTGGAATTTGAATAGAAGGGGATCATATCTGAGACACACTTATTGTTGAAAGTACAATAGGTCGTTGTTGTAGATTTCTCGTTTTGTTCTAGGAAGGTCAAAATGGTGAATACATTGAATATTGAGGAAAGTTTGAAGGGGAAACCAACTTTTGGGCTTGGAAGTCTAGGGTTCTTCTTCTGCTAGAGGAGAATGACCTCAATAAGTATGTTGAGAGTGTGGTTGCAAGTCTTACTAAAGCATAGGAATTGGTAACTCGGAAGAAGAAGGAAGTGAAGGCCAAGTGGGTGTTTCTAGAATCCATAAAGGATCACTTGATAACTCACATTGATGAGAAGATGATTTCTAAGGAAATGCATGATGATTTGGTAGGTATACACCACAATGGGAATATTGATAGGAAGTCACATTTGAAGCACCAACTTTAATTTTTCAAGATGTCCAGTGAGGCCGTAGTTTTGAACTATCTTATGAATATTAAATAGATCTAAGAACAACTTGTGGCCATCAGTGTGAAGGTTGAGGATGATGAGTTAGTGAATGTGGCATTGATAGGTTTTCCCAAGTATTGGGAACCATTTGTACAGGGGATATGTGCACGAGAGATGGTGCCAGGATTTGATAGAAGATGGATCAATTTTATCTAGGAGGAGAATTGGTTAGTATCAAGGGATGTCTTGGATGGGTTGGTAAAGAGTAGCTATGATGAGAACCAGGCCCTTGCATCCCACACTAGGAAGTGAAGAATAGGTTCTCCAAGTAGAAGAACTTCTCCTAATAGAGAATCATTTCTAGAACTGAGACAAAAGAACGATATTAGTAATATCATATGTTTTGAGTCTCATGATTATGGTCACTATGCTTCACAAAGTCTACACTAGAAGGAAAAAGGAATAAGGAAGCAAGCATCAACAATGAAGGTTGATGAGGTTTCATACAAGTTTCATAGGGAGATCTTTTTGATCTTCTCTCTTTCAGATATAGTTTCTAGTAGGGGGACTTGGTTGGTGCATACTAGAGCCTCTTTCCATATGAAAAGCGGATGAGAGTTGTTTGATGGCTTCATAGATGTTGGTTCAAACTTGTGTGTTGATTTTGGTATGGGAACTAAGCATGTAGTACAAGGATCTGGTATATTATCGTTCCAGTTGGATTCAGGAGAGGTGATAAGGGTGTCAAATTTGTTATGGGTCTCAAAACAATAGAGGAGTGTACTTACAATCTCAAATATTAATAAGAAGGGATAACATATATTTTTTCAAGATTGATAAGCATTGTTTGTTCCCAAACAATCTATCTTAATATCAATGGTATTTCTTGGAGTTAGAGAGGGAAACCTATATAGGCTGAGGGGCCAACCTATACGTGTTGTGGTTGGTAGTAGCAATGAGATAGATGAGTAGGACCAGGTAGCTCCATTAGTGGCGAGGTAGGTAGCTCCATTGATAGCACATGTTTAGAGGCAACAAATAGATCCACTAGTGGTACAAGCTTAGAAGGGGCCAGAGTTCAGAGGGATTCATCCCTAAGGATCTAGTAGGGAGGAGTAGTATCCCAGGACTTTTCATAGGAAGTTGGACTTTATTAGAAGTCCTCAAGCTCAAAG
Organism: Picea mariana; assembly: GCA_032191745.1. NCBI lineage: Eukaryota > Viridiplantae > Streptophyta > Pinopsida > Pinales > Pinaceae > Picea > Picea mariana. Next base: position 38,373 of record JASDQU010736149.1, on the reverse strand, counting down.
CGATTCTACCTTCAAGTACAAGTGGAAGAGAGGAATCTTCCAAGAAGGTTTCATGAGTTGAGGAGGCCAGATAGGAGGCTCTGAAGAAGGAAGCTTATAATAGTAGTGTATCCTCCATGAAGGGAGCATTTGTTACAACAGGATTTTCCTAAGTGAATGAGGGAACAGTCAGTCAAGAGGATTGGACAAAAAGATTTGCTTCAGTGACCAAGGATGTAGCCAGTCAGGAGGATTGGAGAGCAATATTTACATTAGTGATAGAGGGAGCAATCAGTCACAAGGATTGGATTGCATCTATGTTAGCAAACCCCATATGGGACACAAAGATACTTCCTCGTGATGAAGGATGGAATGCATTCCTCTCTAAGAGAGAGTGTTGATGATTTTGTAGCATCGAGAGGTGTTGGCCCTTGACCAAGTTTTGAGGATCCTTGGTCATGTTTGACCTATTTTTGGGACTTCAACAGGATGTTGAAGACATAGCATAAGACAAAGAGAAGATAGCAGGATCTCAGCCCCCTTTTTAGGGATTCTTGGGTTTTGGGCTTATGTAATGGGTATGGGGATATCACCCCATGGGTTTACCCATGTTTAGGCCATTTTTGTAATGTATAAATAAAATTCTAGGTGATGTAAGGAGAGGAGGCTTGGTGCCATGCTAGGTGCTAAGTGCAAGTGGTGATTGTAATTGCTCTATGTATATTGTGTGATACTTGCATAACTAAGTGAAAGTGATTGCAAGAGACTGTGGAAAGAATTTATGTTGTAACTCGGGGAAGGAGGATCTAGCGAGGTGTGCGCAAATATCCTATCCTCTGCAGAGTAAGATCTCAAGGATATGTGCATGTAGAATATTGACAGAAGGAAATAAAGAGAAGAAGCATTGGTGGATGTAGCCCTAGGCTGGGAGTGAGCCACGTATACCTTGTGTTTTGCTTTCTTTGTGCTTTTTCTCTTGTTTATGTGATTAAATGCTTAGTGCACTGATATATGCTTAAAAGAATCTAATGTGATAGCTTAGTGTTGAATGATGTGAATCAATGCTAGATCTGATCTATGATGATGTGCTTAGTGCTTGATTATATTGGATCTATGTGAATACTACATTGTTTTGTTATTAGGGTTTATTTGCGTTGTAAGCTAAAGATTAATATTGATGAACTATAACTGCTAAGTGCTCTGTTAAGGTGTTACAATCACAGATCGGTATTCCAGCTAAGGTTGAAAACATATGAGTCTTGCAACCACCCCTGCCTCTACCTCGGGTGAGACTTCATCTACTTCGCAGGTGTTGTCTAAAGGTTCGGTAGTTAGGGTTTTGTTGGTGCATTGTTGAATCATTGAACCCTGGGTCTGCCCCTGTGTGCCAACAAATGGTTCTGTTTTCGGGACCTAAAACTATGATTGTTGGGAACTGAGGAAAAGAGAAAGCTATGTGCATAGATCTATTTCCTTAGTGCGTAGTATTCTACTTAACTTGTGAAGCTTTGTGCCAAGAATAAAAGTCAGATCCGAAGAAAATAGGTAAGATCTCGAAGCTTTGTTCTATGATAAAGGTAAGAACAGTGAAATGTTTTGATTGAAAAAGTGGAAATTTTTGTTTCAAAATTATGGATCTAGGTATGTTTGATAAATTTTATCCTAGCTTGAAAACTAGGCCAGAGCTAGAAGAAAGAAGATTTGATATGAGTAGATCTAATAAGAATAGTGAAAGATATGTTATTCCTATGCATAGAAAGAATGCTTGGACTAACAAATGGATGTAGGATCCTAAAAAGAATTTTTTGCAGGCTAGATACTATGATGCTAGTGCGCAATACAGGAAACACTGGGGATCATTTCAAAGAAAAAGAATATTAACCCTTTGTTATAATTATAGAAGACTGGGACATCTTGCTAAGGAATGTCGTGGTAGAAGACCTAGTTGTCTTTGTTGTAAAGGTACAAATCATGAAGTTTTATATTGCTCTAGAATGATTACTAAGATTGAAAGAATGAATATGAGACAAGAAAACCCTAAGGAATATTAAGAAACTGAGACCATGACAGAACCCCATAAACAATTAGAGAATGTATTGCTACAAATGAAAGAAACCCTGAATGATCACAAAAATATCGACTTATCAGAAATCTTCAAAGAAAAAAGTGCATAGAAGCAAGAATAGGAGACTTTGACATTGACTTTGTTCTAGATGAAGAAACACAGGTGAATATCATGATAGAAAGAACTTGGGAAGTTTTAGGAAAGCCTACTATGATTCCTTCATTGGGAGGAATAGGATTATTTATAGGAAAGTTGATAGCCCTATCTGGAAGACTCATCCAAATATCTATGAGTGCTCATAGAACTTCGATAGAGGAAGATTTTGAGGTTGTTAAATTTATTGAGAACATCACCCCATTTCGTATATTACTAGGAAAACCTTGG
>JASDQU010736149.1:23434-35893 GCA_032191745.1 Picea mariana | reverse complement strand
GGATTGAAAAGGATCAGGCGAGAAAGAAAGAAGAGGAATTCTTAGAGAAGAAAAAACAAGAATTAAAATAATTCATGAATAGGAGGATAGCACACTTGATTGAAGAACAAGAGAATAGTTTGAATCTACTTAGAACCAAAAACTTGGATGTTGAAGTTGAAAGAACACAAGAAGACTCACAGATGAGTAGAACACCTACCCTAGATAGAGAAGACATATTACTCTCTAACCCTATGAAAGAAACTCAACAACGTGAAGTTACTATGCCAAAAGGAGATAAGAATCAAAATGGAAAGAGGATTACTGAGATGAAAAATACAGGGAAGAAGGCTAGAAATCTCTGTCAGAAGATAGGAAAGATAGAAAAGTTAGAGAAGGTTCTAGAGGTGACTTCGCAGAAGGAAGGTTTACAAAACTGGAACTTCATTGGGATATCAGAACAACGCAACATGGCACTTCACCATGAAGAAGAAATATAGCCATTGAAAGCATTATAACCGTTAGCCCGATGCCCCGAATGGTTAGAATAACAATTATGGCCATAAATCTCACCATCAAACCATTAGGACTGTGCCACAATGGACAAAATTTCATTGATGAAGGCCTCTTATCCGTTGGAGAGATATGCTACACTGTTGCCTACTTATTGTGTCGAATTTTGCACCAAAAACACTTTTGTGAATTGTATCTTAGCCAACTCATTTCTACCGTGTTGTGATTATTGATATCGACACATGTTCTATTGCTTTGTGAACTCACCCATCCACCTGAGCTATTCGATCTAAGCATGCATGTTGAACGAGCTCAACGCTATAGAGAAAATCATCGAAGAAGTTTTGATCAACCTTATGGCCAAGAAAGTGATGTCTGCAGGTATTCAAGCTTCCTCAATGAGAGGAGTGCAAGCCTCTCCTTCAACTACTCATGGATCTAGACCATCACGACCGGAAATAGAGAAGAGAACCAAGCACCAAGATGACTTGGAAAATGTGAAGTTAATGCCCACTATCCTGCCCAACTACATCCTGCCTTTGGATGGCATGGTGAGTCATGACAGTGTCTCGAGGGACTTTGATTACACCATGGTTACTGCATACCTCTCAAAGGGGATACGTGCGGTTAGAATGCAACAGGATAAGATCACGACATTGAAGTTCAACGAATTCAACCTAGGAGACCACAAGAACCAAGGTATGCTTTCTACCTACAATTATTTGACCAGGATGAAGGAGAAGAACTCAAAATTAATCCCCCAACCATGGACTATGAACTTCATGCAGTCCACCCTCTTGAATGTGATGAAAATTCCACATTTTGGAAGGCATCAGGAGGTTAACGCGTGTGTTAAGATCTTGCTATCATGTTACCATGGCAGTTATCTCTGGCTATATCGACGCATCATAATAGATCCGACGTTGATCCATAGGATCACCATATTGAGCATGCAGAGACCCGACCCATAATACTTCTACCCAGGGAAGACTACAGATCGCACATTCTCACAGAGGATCAAAGACACATATGGTGATGTAGAAAAGGTGACGTGATTCTACAAGGTATCCTCCATCCAGAATGGCGCGATGTGCCTAGCCTACCAGTTGATCGTAGGAAAGATCGCGAGGAAGAACAAACCTACACAGGTCACAGGATTTGTTTTTGACCTCACTGGGAAATGTGTAGAAGGACTCCAACTAAACTAGGTGAAGTACCTAGTCAACCAACTAGAATTGGATTGTCGCAAAGCTCAGGATCAGGGCTATGAATTCCACTTTATATGGCTCCTAATCCTCATAGCGTTTACTTCTTGGGAGATTCTAGACGATGTGACCTTCCTAAACATTGAACCCTTCGAACCGCTCGCTGCGAAGTTCACCACACTCTGGTACTCAAGCGATATGGGAAAACAATGGCAGTCGAACATAGTATTCCACACGTACTATCTTCAATTGAAGAGGGCCATCAAATTTGTCCCTCGCATAACGTCGAACACCCTGTACTGGTTCATACCTATCATGAAGTTCCGCGTAGATTGAAACTTCATTTATATCACTATGTGAGCAGATGAGCATAAAGAGGAGCTTCAGTCATACTACAATCTCACTTAGGAGGCCCTCGAGGAGATAACTAAGGACTGGTCAAAAAACGTCCTTATCCTTGCTGACCCTACAGAGATGTCTTATCTCGAACTAATTGGCATTTCATAGGTCACTCACAAATAACTTGACACACCTGGAACCAACAGAAGGAAGAAGACCGAAGAGGTACAAAACTTGAGTAGCACATCAGATGAAACTGCTTCAGTATCAACTAGATGAGGAGGTGATGACGAAGTAGAAGAGACAAATGGAAAATAAGATGAACAACAGAAAGGCAAAGTAACACCACCTAGGGATCTTGTTGATAAGGTTGATCCCTCGAAGAAAAGAAAGGTTTCTCCCATGAAGCCCGCCTCGTGGAAGAAGCCAAAAGCTAGAAAAACCATGATGCGAACTGTGCTCACGATCGATGACTTTGACTTCATCATCGTAGTTGTAGCAGATGCCTCGCAAGACATCTTGCAAAAACATGAAGCCAAGCAAGAAGAGATGTACAATAGAACCAATGTTGAAATCAGAGGGGTACAATAGGCCCTTCAATCCAGCCACGCAGTATCTACCATGCCCCCAACTTCAGAAGAACTAGATTTGGGAGATGAGTCTGCCCAACTCTATAGACTAGCTGATGCAATCGAAGCTCGGCTTCATCGCGCACAACAAGAAATAGAAAAATACACAAAGGCCCTAAAGGAAGTGCAAGAATTAGTCATAGAGAAACGCTGAGTTGCGTAGCAGGAGAAGGTTTCTCTCCAAACAAAGTTTGAAGAGGAGAAAGCGTAGATCTAACAAGAGAAAGAGTAGTTTCTCACAGAGAAGATCAAATTTAAAGAAGTAGTCAACATATCACTTCTATCTGTGACAGGCTTAGAGAAAAAATTGGAAGAACCAGTAGAACATCAAGTAGCGCAGCTGGTAGAAGCTATCCAACAATTTTAATAGAGAATCATAGATCTGTAGCTACAAATAGTGCCCAACACTCCGCAGGATGTGCGAGATCAAAGAGAAGAAATTGCCTGAAGAATAGTTGAAAGAATCAAGGCCCTCGCCATGGAATGTAAACAACTAAGTGATCGCAGTGCCCAGACTTATAAGTGACTCACTAAGGATCCTGAATTGAAGACATTGGAGTCACAGCTCCAGGAGGTAAAGTAGCAAGCAGAAATAGTACAGGAACAGTTGAAGCCCTTGTTCGCAGTTGAGAGGATGAAGCGATCCCAAGAACAACGCACTTCTCAACAACAAGTCCACACCATTTAGAGAAAATTCATGGAAGTGACTCAGAGGCTCCAACCAATATAGGACGAGGCTTGCCAACTATTCCTGGAGATTGAAGACCGAGGAGAAGAACTAGAGCAAGTCGTCACTACAGCTGAAAAATTCTTAGAGGGACCTATCAACGAAGCAGTTATCCAAGAGCTCACTAAGAAGGAGGTCATGGCATAGAAGCAAGTCGAAGAAACTTGAGCCAAGCTCGAGGCTTTTGAGGCAGAGCTACAAAGATCAAAGTGACTCAGGATGCATCACAGGTGAGTGTTGGGGTTTGTTGGCCCTTGACCAAGTTTTGAGAATCCTTGGTCATGTTTGACCTATTTTTGGGACTTCGATAGACTGTTGAAGACAGAGCGCACGCCGAAGCAAAGATCGTAGAATCTTGGCCCCCTTTTTAGGGATTTTTGTGTTTTGGGCTTATACAACGGGTATGGGGATATCGCCCCATGGGTTTACCCATGTTTAGGCCCTTTTTGTAATGTATACATAGAAGTCTATGCAATGTAAGGAGAGGAGGCTTGGTGCCATGCTAGGTGCTAAGTGCAAGTGGTGATTGTAATTGCTCTATGTCTACTATGTGATACTTGCATAACTAAGTGAAAGTGATTGCAAGAGACTGTGGAAAGAATTTCTGCTGTAACTCAGGGAAGGAGGATCTAGCGAGGTGCGCGAAGATCTCCTGTCCTCTACAGAGTAAGATCTCAAGGATATATGCATGTAGAAGATTGACATAAGGAAATAAAGAGCAGAAGAATTGGTGGATGTAGCCCCAGGGTGGGGGTGAACCACATATACCTTGTGTTGTGGTTTCTTTGTGCTTGTTCTCTTGTTTACATGATTAAATGCTTAGTGCACAGATATATGCTTAAAATAATCTAATGTGATAGCTTAGTGTCATGGATGATTTTAGGGGATAAATTTTGCTCATGGGCTAATTTTCCATGGTTTTTCCAAAAACAATATTCGCTATTTTAAAAATGATTCGCCCAAATTCTATAGGATAAAATTATTTTACCTTAAAAATCGCCAAACTTTTATAAAAACTATATAAAATCCTTAGAAATTTGAATATTTTTACAAAAATATCGCCAGTTGGCATATGAAGGATAAGTAAGATTTGCCAAGGTTTCTACATTTTATAATAAATTTCCATCCTTAACATCATCCCTGCTTAGTGTTGAATAATGTGAATGAATACTAGATTTGATCTATGTTGATGTGCTTAGTTCTTGATTATATTTGATCTGTGTGAATACTACACTACTTTGTTATTAGGGTTTATCTACGCTGTAAGCTAAAGTTGAATATTGATGAACTATAACTGCTAAGTGCTCCATTAAGGTGTTACAATCACAGATTGGTATTCCAGCTAAGGTTGAAGACATCTGATTCCTGCAACCACCCCTACCTCTACCTCGGGTGAGACTTTATCTACTTCGCAGGTGTTTTCGAAAGGGTCGGTAGTTAGGGTTTTGTCGGTGCATTGTTGAAGCATTGAACCTTGGGTCTACCCCTGTGTGCCAACAAATGGTACTGTTTCCGGGACCTAAAACTTTGATTGTTGGGAACTGAGTAAAAGAGAAATCTATGTGCATAGATCTATTTCCCTAGTGCATAGTATTCTACTTAGCTTGTGAAGCTCTGTGCCAAGAATAAAAGTTAGATCTGAAGAAAAGAGGTAAGATCTCGAAGCTTTGTGCTCTAATAAAGGTAAGAATAGTGAAAAGTTTTGATTGAAAAAGTGGAAATTTTTGTTTCAAAATTATGGATCTAGGTGTGTTTGATAAATTTTTTCCTAGCTTGAAAACTAGGCTAGAGCTAGAAGAAAGAAGATTTGATATGAGTAGATCTGATAAGAATAGTGAAAGATATGTTATTCCTATGCATAGAAAAAATGTTTGGACTAACAAATGGATGGAGGATCCTAAAAAGAATTTTTTGCAGGCTAGCTACTATAATGCTAGTGCACAGTACATGAAAGACTGGGGATCAATTCAAAGAAAAAGAAGATTAACTCTTTGTTATAATTGCAGAATACCGGGACATCTTGCTAAGGAATGTCTTGGTAGAAGACCTAGTTGTCTTTGTTGTAAAGGTACAAATCATGAAGTTTTAGATTGCTATAGAATGATTGCTAAGCTTGAAAGAATGAATATGAGACAACAAAACCATGAGGAAGGTCAAGAAACTAAGACCATGACAGAACCCCAGAAACAATCAAAGAATGTATTGCTACAAATGAAAGAAACCCTGAATGATCACAGAAATATCGACTTATCAGAAATCTTCAAAGAAAAAAAGTGCATAGAAGCAAGAATAGGAGACTTCAACATTGACTTTGTTCTAGATGAAGAAACACAGGTGAATATCATGATAGAAAGAACCTGGGAAATTTTAGGAAAGCCTTCCATGATTCCTTCATTAGGAGGAATAGGATTGTTTAGAGGAAAGTTGATAGCCCTATGTGGAAGACTCATCCAGACATCTAAGAGTGCTCATAGAAATTTGACAGAGGAATATTTTGAGGTTGTTAAATTTATTGAGAACAACACCCCATTTGGTATATTACTAGGAAAACCTTTGATTGAAAAGGATCAGGTGAGAAGGAAAGAACATGAATTCTTAGAGAAGAAAAAACAAGAATTAAAATAATTCATGACTAGGCGGATAACACACTTGATTGAAGAACAAGAGAATAGTTTGAAGCTACTTAGAACCAAAAACTTGGATTTTGAAGTTGAAAGAACACAAGAAGACTCATAGACGAGTAGAACACCTACCCTAGATAGAGAAGACATATTACTCTCTAACCCTATGAAATAATCTCAACAACGTGAAGTTACTATGCCAAAAGGAGATAATAATCAGAATGGAAAGAGGATTACCGAGACGAAGAATACATGGAAGAAGGATAGAAATCTCTGTCAGAAGAGAGGAAAGATAGAAAAGTTAGAGAAGGTTCTAGAGGTGACTTTGCAGAAGGAAGGCTTACAAAACTGGAAATTCACTGGGATATCAGAACAACACAACATGGCACTTCGCCATGGAGAAGAAATATTCCCATTGAAAGCATTATAACCATTATCCTAATGCCTTAAATGGTTAGAAAAACAATTATGGCCATAAATCTCACCATAAAACCATTAGGACCGCACCAAAATGGACATAATTTCATTGATGAAGGCCTCTTATCTGTTGGAGATATCCGCTACACTGTTGCCCACTTATTGTGTCAAGTTTTGCACCAAAAACACTTGTTTGAATTGTATCTTAGCCAACTCATAGCTACTGTTTTGTGCTTATTGATATCTACAGATGATCTATTGCTTTGAGAACTCACCCATCCACCTAAGCTATCCGATCTAAGTATGCATGTCAAACGAGCTCAACGTTGTAGAGAAAATCATTGAAGAAGTTTTGATCGACCTTATGGCCAAGAAAGTGATGTCTGCAGGTATTCAAGCTTCCTCAATGAGAGGGGTGTAAGGCTCTCCGTGAACTGCTCACAGATCCAGACCATCATGACCAAAAATAGAGAAGAGAACCAAGCACCGAGATGTCTTGGAAAATGTGAAGTTAATCCTGACTATCCTCGCTGAGTACATCCTGCCTTTGGCTAGCGTGGTGAGTCGTGACAGTGTCCCAAGGAACTTTGATTACACCATGGTTACTGCATACCTCCCGATGGGGATACGTGCAGTTAGAACACAACAGGATAAGATCACAACATTGAAGTTCAATGAATTCAACCTAGGAGACCACAAGAACCAAGGTATGCTTTCCCCCTACAATTATTTGACCAGGAAAAAGGGGAAGAACTCCAAAATAATCCTACAAGTAGCGCAACTGGTAGAAGCTATCCAAAAACTTCAATAGAGAATCACAGATCTGGAGCTAGGAACAGTGCCTAACACTCCACAGGATGTGCAAGATCAAAGAGAAGAAACTGCTCAAAGAACAGTTGAAAGAATCAAGGCCCTCGCCATGGAATGTAAACAACTAAGTGATCGCAGTGCCCAGACTTATAAGTGACTCACTAAGGATCCTAAATTGAAGACACTGGAGTCACAACTCTAGGAGGTAAAGCAATAAGAAGAAATAGTACAGGCACAGTTGAAGCCCCTATCCATAGTTGAGAGGATGAAGCGATCCCAAGAACAACGCACTTCTCAACAACAAGTCCACACCATTTAGATAAAAGTCATGGAAGTGACTCAGAGGCTCCAACCAATACAGGATGAGGCTTACCAACTGTTCATGGAGATTGAAGGCCGAGGAGCAGAACTAGAGAAAGTCATCACTGCAACTGAACAATGCTTAGAGGGACCTGTTAATGAAGTATTTATCCAAGAGTTCACTGAGAAGGAGGTCATGGCATAGCAACAAGTCGAAACATCTCGAGCCAAGCTCGAGGATTTTGAAGTAGAGCTACCCAGATCAGAGTGACTCGGGATGTGTCACAGGTGAGTGTTGGGGGGTTGTTGGCCTTTGACCAAGTTTTGAGGATCCTTGGTCACGTTTGACCTATTTTTTGGACTTCAACAAACTGTTGAAGATAGAGCGCAAGCCGAAGTGAAGATCATAGGATCTCAGCCCCCTTTTTAGGGATTTGTGGGTTTTGGGCTTATGTAATGGGTATGGGGATGTCGGCCCATGGGTTTACCCATGTTTAGGCCCTTTTTGTAATATATAAATAGAAGTCTAGGTGATGTAAGGAGAGGAGGCTTGGTGCCATGCTATGTGTTAAGTGCAAGTGGTGATTATAATTGCTCCGTGTATACTATGTGAGACTTGCAGAACTAAGTTGAAGTGATTGTAAGAGACTGTGGAAAGAATTTGTGTTGTAACTCAGGGAAGGAGGATCTAGCGAGGTGCGCACAAATCTCCTATCCTCCGTGGAGTAAGATCTCAAGGCTCTGTGCATGTATAATATTGACATAAGGCAATACAGAGAAGAAGAATTGGTGGATGTAGCCCCAAAGTTGGGGTGAACCACGTATACCTTGTGTTGTGGTTTCTTTGTGCTTATTCTCTTATTTATGTGATTAAATGTTTAGTGCACTGATCTATTCTTAGAAGAATCTAATGTGATAGCTTAATGTTGAATATTGTGAATGAATGCTAGATCTGATCTATGTTGATGTGCTTAGTGCTTGATTATATTGGATCCATGTGAATACTACGTTGCTCTGTTATTAGGGTTCATCTGCACTGTAAGCTAAAGTTGAATATTGATGAACTATAACTGCTAAGTGCTCTGTTAAGGTGTTACAATCAAATATCAATGTCCCAGCTAAGGTTGTAGACATCTGAGTCCTGCAACCACCCCTGCCTCTACCTCGGGTGAGACTTCATCTTCTTTGCAGGTGTTGCCGAAAGGGCTGGTAGTTAGGGTTTTATTGGTGCGCTATTGAAGCATTGAACCCTGGGTCTGCCCCTGTGTGACAACAAGAGGCATTCCCATAAGAGGCCAAGGTTCCATGCATGTGAGAATCTTCGTTGGAACCTGATCAACCTTTTGTTTTAGTAAAAAGGGCCTCGGAATGGGGCTAGGGACACATGGGAAAGTGGATGGGATTTGTGGGATTTTTTGGGGGTTTCACACCCACAAGGAGGAAAAAAATATTCTAATTAATTGTTGAGTTTATAAGGGGTTCCTAAACTCACTCATAAGACTCCTATATAAGGAGGGGAGAGATTGTGAAAATTCTCAGTGTGTCATTATGGAGTTAGCATAAGTGAGAGTGCACTTTTGCTAGGAGCTTGGAAATTTCAGCAATGGAAATTATGCAAATGTGGAAATCTGGCCTAGGGTTTCTTGAAAAAATTATGTTTCTATTTTCAGCCAAGGAAGGATACTTTTCCAGCCTAGGGAGGTCACATGTGTGAGGAGGAAAGGAGCAACAGGTCGTACGTATGGGAGAAGAGGTACGACCGCACATGTGAAGCAGTCATACAAATCACACGTGTGAACAATACAATACAAATAGGTTGTAATGTGTGGATAAGTCTACATGTGTGAGAAAATAGGTATAGGTCCACACGTGTGAGAGACACAAGACAGTTTGCACGTGTGGAATTTTTCTAAGAAGGTATGTATAACTGATGTCAGTAGGCCGTACAGGTGGTAGTTGTAGCATATTTGTAGGCAGAGGATGTTTTTGGGATTTTTCTTAGGTTTGGTTTGGTGATTTTTTGTGGTTTTCAGAGGACAAGGTTGTCCTCAATTTTGGTGTAATTGTGACTGTTGGGAGGGCTAGTTTTTTTCTCAAAATTTCTAAATTTGATAAAGTTACAGAACAAATTTTTTGTTTCATGTGTATTAATGATTCATCTTTGATCTTGATTGTTCTCGTTGCTATTTTCAACCAATAATTTCAATGTAAAATTATTAAGTCATAACAACTAAAGCTTATTATTTAATCACGAGGAAGTAATTTTCAAACTTGAAATTAGTCACATAAAATTGCATATGAAAATTGACAATTGAAACAACTATAATTGAAAAGCTATAGTAATATTTTTACTTATATTTGAAGATTTAATATGCATCTTTATCTGTGCTTTTAATGAGTTTTAAGTGTATATTTATAGTAGTATTTTTACTTATATTTGAAGATTTAATATGCATCTTTATCTATGCTTTTAATGAGTTTTAATTGTATATTTTTAAGAAGGAAACATTTATATATCTATGTCCCTTCTCAAAGCATCACATTTCAAGGAATTTTGGGAAAAATGCGTACATATATTTAGAGAAAATATACAAAGTTGCGGGGCTTGATGTTCGCTTCAAAAAGACGAAAAAAAAATCCCAATTAAAGTAAGGGTTTATAAGTTATATCCAAAATACTAAACTATTTTTCTTTTTTACCTAATACCCTAGGGCTTATACATTTTTTCTATGTCTTTTTTCTTAATAATTTTAGGAATCCCTTATTATATATTTCTTAGCCTCAAGTGATCAATGGGTCCTATTAGAAATAGATATAAGGAGAAATAGATATAAGGTTTTCTATGGAAAGATGTTTGTTTTTCTCCTTTAGATCCTCGATGCAAAGCTAAGATGTATTATTTCTTCCGACTGGCCTTTAGCCTCATATATTGCCCATGATTGGTATGAGTGGAAGTAAGTGAGCTATAGTCGATGTATTGGGTTACCAAGGTAAGGCACGTGTATTGGGTTATCTAGGTTATAGGTTAATCGTTACTAGCACTTCTATCCATCCATAAGTACCCAAATGTGGTCACATGATAACCCTCCATTGTTATATTGTGGTAATCATTTTCCATAATTAGACTCTTACACTCAAATAGTGTCATTACGTGGTCAATTAGACTCATTTATAATTCACTTTCTCATTATCATTTGTTAATTTGAATCATACACCACTCAATTGCTTGTATGTGTGCATCTATCTCTTTAGTTTCGAGAGAAGCATTGTGGCCCTTATATATATATATATATATATAAAAAAGAAGGAAGCATTGTTTAGTTTTTTTTTTCTTTTATATTATATTTTGACTTTATTATTATGAAAAAAAAACAAAACAATAAACTAACTAGGAGATAGTTGTTAGGAGTTTTATTTTCTCCTTATTAGTCCTTGCCATCGGACTATAGTAATGAGTTTGCTTTTGATGTGATGTTAATTTGTTTTTTACCATAAATTTGTGTATGCAATGTAATACAGCTTGAGTGGGCCTGATGGTTAAGAACATGTGTTTCCTCTTAAGAGGTCACAGGTTCAAATCCAGAGGGGGGTAGGGTATGTATACCTTCGTAGACTTTACTAGTCAAATCGTTGGGCGGAGGGGGGTCCCTTGTTCCACAAACAAGGGGGTCTCATACACCAATTTGGTGTGGTGGCTTGGCCGTGACCTTAAAAATATATTATTATTATTATTATAATGTTTAATATAGGAAAACAAATATATATTTTTGGATATAATAAAAATATTTATGTTTCTCATTTCTAATTGGTTGATAGAATTGAAGTGTTATTGCTCCCTTCATGTCTTTCAATATATAGAATTAATTAAGTAATCAATGAATTTCACCAATCATCACATCTAAATATAAAAAGTTGTACTATGTATTATTATAATGCGTTATTATATTTATATTATATTTATTATTATATTTATAATATATTTATTATATTTATATCATATTTATTATATTTATATTATATTCATAAATATTCATTATACATTTTGAATAACAAATAATCCTCAATTATTATTTTTTGACAAAAAATATTCATTACTTGCATTTAGTTATATTAAGTTTCATTATTCAGTGTGTATTTCCTAACTAACTTGGTAGAGACTGCATTGCCATAAAACTCTTGTTATTTTAATTATATAGATTTTTATATCATATGCAATGATGAAAATGTAGCTTCAAGAAGAGAATTTACCTTTTGAGTAAAGGTAAGAGGTTGCGGGTTTAAATATCATTGTCCTTTTTACTTGTTGCACTTTTATTTTGATTGTGTTTTTATTTTAACTAATTTATAGTTTTAGATTTTTTTTATTTGTTTTGTTTATAATTTTGAGGTTAAGGGTTTTCCATTCTCTTTTAAATTATATTTTTTTATATTTTCTTTAAAATACAAATCTTTATTTATTATATTTTTTTTTAAATATAATTATTATACATCTTTGTTATAGTTTTTTTTTTAAATACAATTTTATGTAATGAGTTTATTTTCAAATGCATCTTCAGTTAATAGGTTGTTTTTATTATAACTTTGATTAGTGGTTGCAGTTTAGGCTCTTGCAAGTTGAGAAGATGAGAAGTTTTCAAATCTCAAACACTCATTTTATTTTCAACATTTTTTTATCTTGTTTTCTTATTTGTTTATTTTTAAATTTATATTCTTCTTAGTATTTTTATTTTCTAGTATAAATTTATAAATACACTTATAAATAAATTTCTCTAATAATTTTAGGGTTTATGCATGTCTTGTGCAACACCAAAATGTTTTTTCATTATTTGTGGTTTATTCAATGACATTATTAGTTATCTTCATACTTTTAGTTTGTATAGAGTGATTGTTTTACTTGTGTTTCTGGTATAATATTTTGT
>JASDQU010736149.1:0-23167 GCA_032191745.1 Picea mariana | reverse complement strand
ATATTTTGAAGGAAAGGTGTTATTTTCCCTTGTCCATCTTTAATTCTCCCTTTTTGACATGTTTTTTTTCATGAGTCAATTGTTGATAGTTGACTTAGTCTTGAAAATTTTAGTTTACTTTCCGTATTTGTTATTTTCATACTTAAATGTTGGAAAGATAAAGGTTCCATATTTAAGTATGTCTAATTATAATTATATTAATTTTGATACCAAATGTAAGGCTTAAAGGATTGTAAATGATAAGCATGTTAAATTGATTCATGAATAAAATAATCCATCTGTATTTCTATCTTATGTTTAAATATTCTTTAAAATAAATTAAATTGATTATGGATAAAATAATACAATTGGATTTCTTTCTTATTCTTAAATATTTTTTAAAATAAATCTGAAATTAACTTATAAAAATCATCAAAAGAATCTAAATTCAAGTGAGTCATTAACCAATAAAACTATAATAAAAAAATTAAAACTGCAATAAATTCTCTTTACTCCTTAATTCTCACTAAACGAGGTAAAATTTCCTTTTTTAACAATAATGACATCGTCACCACTTTCCTACTAACAAAAAAAATCTCCTTTTTTCATCTTCCATCTTAAAACCTTCTTCCTCCCCTTTTCATTGATGACTCCACTTGTCATTCATGCAAGGATCTGTGTGCATTGATCCCCTATATTAATTCTTTAAATATTAATTAATTAACGTGGATTTAATTTAATTTTTGTATTTTATATTATTAATTTTTTTAATGTATATCTTATAATAATATATATCTAGGAAAAATATTTGTATTATGTTAGGGACCTAACCCCTCATGTAAGTAGAATAATATATTTCCATATAATAAAGGTCAATATTAATAAGGTCTAACAATAAGGAAGAATAAGTCTAATGTAAGAAGACTTAATAGAAGCTTCCTCTTATAGAATGATCTTCCTCTCGATGGTTCTTTTGATAGACATATTTAGTATAAATAGGAGTCGAGGGTATGATAACTTTTTTTTTGGATATTATTGTAATAGAGCTTTGCTCTGCTAGAGGTTGTCCGCTCAAAGAGGCAAGTGAACATTGCTCTCGGTAATCAAAGTGCTATTTATTGTGTTATTTTGTTATCATTTTGGTATTATCGTGGTGTTTGTTTTGGTTATATTGTTGATCATCTGCATTTCTAGCTATTTATTTATGTTCTACATAATTTTTATATCTAGAATATTACAAGTGGTATCTTAGCACCTTCCTCGGTAGAAAATTGTGGGTTAATTGTTTTTCATGGTAGAGACATATTCCGACGTCTTTAAGCTACAAAGATATGTCGTTACACACATAAACCCATAGTCGGGGATTCATACACATAGGAAATACAAGTGGTACTTAAGCGCACATCTGTTAGCCACCCTTGTAACCCTTGTTGGTACCCATTCGAGTGGTAGTGCATCAGACAACACCTATATACGAATCGGCCTAGATCTTCTGTTGGCACCATTATTTGATTCCTATTCTATTGGTTTTCTCTATTCACCCTGATCACAGTCATACCTATCATTTTTCAGCAAAAAATTTTTTTTGGACCCAACCTCCTTCCAACACCCTTATTTGGGATTTACTCCATTGGATTAACCTCGTCACCCTAATCGTTGTGATACACTTCACCCATAATGCATTTTATGTGTGGTCCCACCTACCCCTTTTAGTGCTCCCTCGTCATCATGACCCATACCCATAGCCAATACTTGGAAGCTCACTTCAATACCTTGCACTCTAATTTCACAAAAACCCAACAACAAGTGCGACAACTCAATGCCAATATTCTCTCCATCAATAAAAAAATGCATTCCTCCATCGTGGGTTTAATCGCTACCTCAATCGAGGAACTCAAACAAGGCATTACTACCCAGCTTGAATTTGTTTCTACAACGATTTGCACTAAGCTGCATATCCCTGCAAATCTTCCCTTATTTAAGCCACCTTTGCATACCGAAGGTGGAATTTCCTCTCATTCCAAAAATTTTTAGCCCCATCAATTTCAGTGTGACCTACGCGTTCCACATGTGGATGTGACCAAATTTGATGGATCAGATCCCACTAGATGGGTAACTCAAATGGAACATTATTTCTCTTTGTATGGCATTACGGATGAGTTGGCCAAACTCCGATATGATGTTATCCATCTAGATAAAGAACGTTGGCAATGGTGGAAATGGAGAAAGAATGCATGCCAAGGGTATGTGTCTTGGAAACACTTTGTGGTAGAGATGTATTAACATTTTGACACTTAAACCAACCATTTAGGCCATTTGACAAGTTGAAACAATCTGGCACAGTGGAAGACTTTATATCTTCTTTTGAGCGAATGGCTTTTTGTACAGAGGGCATGTCTGATGTTTTTTTCCAAGAATGTTTTATTAGTGGCCTTAAGGATGAGATTCTCTCTCATGTCCTCATGGCTCAGCCTCAGAGTTGGGTGGACACTACTAAAAGAGCTAAGGAAGCACAAAATTTTGTCTCTTCCCAAAACCGCAAACCCTCCTTTATTCCTCCTACTAAACCGGTAACTCCAACTCCTCCTTCTACTCCATTGAATATCCAGAAATTGACCAGGGCCGAAATGGTTGAACTCCAACTCAAAGATCTTTGTTAAAATTGTGATGACAAATATTTTTTGGGACACAAGTGTAAGGAACAAAATATTTTTATGGCCATCTCAGAGGATGTTTCAGAAGAGGATGTTGAGGCTCCCCTTGTGTCTATGTCACCTAAACTCACTGACATAACCCCTCTCTCAGACCCTCTTGAAGTAGAAACATTCATTTCTCTAAATTATCTCACTGGCTTCTCTACTCCCCAAACCCTCAAGCTAATTGGTTACATCAAGGATAGGAAGGTCATCATTTTTTTTGATAGTGGAAGAACCCATAATTTTATTCATCACCGCATTTACCAAGAAACTAATTGCTATATTCGTGCAGTCAATAATTTCCAAATCATGATTGTCAATGGTGGGTCCATGAAATGTGGAGGGCGTTGTGAAAATGCGCATCTCCAAATTGGCGACTACCATCTGAAATATCATATGTTTGCTATCGACATGGGCAGTTGTAACATTGTGTTGGGTGCGGAGTGCCTAAGGACTTTGGGTCCCATTCTCATGGATTTTAAGAAATTAACCATACAATTCGACCGGGAGGGCCAAGAATATAAGTTCCAAGGAAACACCGTTGGTTCCCCGGAGATAATTAGTTCCCATCGCATGGAAAATCTACTCAAAAAAAGGTCATTTTGGCATTATTTCCCAACTCCATGCCATACAAGCCACTGAGACACCCTCTGTGCCGCGAGACCTCCAATCCATCCTCTCTAAACATAAAGTGGTTTTTTCCACTCCCTAGGGAGTCCCTCCTCCCTGTGGTGCTCATGATCATTCCATTCCCCTTATCCTAGGAAGCCTTCCTCCCAATATTCATCCCTATCATCACCCCTTTTCCAAAAAAAATAAAATTGAGAAAATGGTTCAAGAACTTCTCAACGCAAGTGTTATCTGCCCTAGTACAAGCCCCTACTCTTTTCCTATGGTCATGGTACTTAACAAAGAAGGTTCTTGGTGCATGTGTCCTGACTTTCGGGCCCTCAACAAACTCACCATTAAAGACTAACTTCTCATTCCTATCATTGATTACCTCTTGGATGAATTGAGTGGCTCCCAGTTCTTTACTAAACTTCATCTTCATTCGGGCTACCACCAGATCCGTATGAAAGAGGAAGACATTCCTAATATTGCCTTTAGAACTCATGAGGGCCACTATGAGTTTTTGGTCATGCCATTTTGCTTGTGTAATGCTCCATCCACTTTCCAAAGCCTCATGAATCATGTCTTCTGTCATTTTCTCCATCGTTTTGTGTTAGTTTTCTTTGATGATATCCTCATCTAAAGAAAAACCTGGACAAACCATATTTCTCATGTGGATTGAGTTCTACATCTACTCTCTCAGTGCCAACTTTTCCTCAAACAATCTAAATGTGATTTTGGCACCTCAGAAGTAGAGTACTTGAGTCATCTTGTTGGAAAGGATGGAATTAGGGTGGATCCTAAGAAGATTGAAGCTATGCAAGATTGGCCTCACCCAAAGACTCTCAAAAGATTGCAGGGATTTCTGGGTTTAACAAGCTATTATCACAAGTTTCTTAAGAATTATGGAAAGATTGCAACACCTCTCACTGCACTCCTTAAAAATAATTCTTTCTCTTGGACTCCAACAACTGCTCAATATTTTCAAACCTTGAACATGGCCATGTGCACCACTCCAATCCTGGCCCTTCTTGATTTCACAAAGACCATTGTGCTAGAATGCGATGCTTTCAGGAAAGTAATTGGCATTGTCCTTATGCAAGAGGGACGACCTTTGGCCTTTACCAACAAACAATTGTCTAAGAGAAATGTTGGCAAATCAATATATGAAAAGGAAATGTTGGCTATTTTGCATGTCGTGGATCTTTGGTGACCTTATTTATTGGGGAAACTCTTCCAAATTAAGACATATCATCAAAGCCTCAAGTATTTTCTAGAACAACGCCTTTCCTCCCCTAAGCAACAAAAATGGATGACTAAGATCTTTGGATATGATTATGAGATCATTTACAAAAAAGGAAAAGACAATGTGGTTGTTGATGCACTTTCCAGAAAATATGAAGATGATGGGTCTCTTTTTTCTCTCTCTTTCATTGTATCGGATTGGATCCAAGATCTTCACCAAAAGGTCTACACGATCCCAAAAGGTCTCATCTGATACAAAAATTGCAGTCCAATTCTCCAGTTTCCCCAGGGTACTATTGGCTCAATGATGAGCTTCAATACAAAGTCTGTTTATTTTTAAATAAATAGTCAAAACCTAAATCCATGGTACTTTTTGAGCTTCATGGTACACCCACAGCTGGCCACTCTGGGTTTACCAAAACCTATGACCGGGTCAAATGTTCTTTTTTTGGGAGGGTATGAAACATGACATTCATAATTTTGTGGCTGAATGTGATGCGTGTCAATGAAACAAGGGTGAAACTATCAAATCTCTTGGCACGCTACAACCGCTTCTGATTCCACCTACTATTTGGCGAGGTATCTCTATGGATTTTATTGTCGGCTTACCTAAATCGGGAAATAAATCATTCATCATGGTGGTATTTGATCGTCTTTCCAAGTATGCTCATTTTTGTGCTCTTCAACACCCATTTACAACATCTATTGTGGCTCAAGTTCTCATGGATTGGATCTTCAATCTTCATGGCATGCCACATTCTATGGTTTTTTATCGCGACTTAACTTTCACCAGCAATTTTCAACAAGACATGTTCAAGCTACAAAGCACACAATTGCATCTCAACACAACTTATCATCTCTAGACTGATGGTCAAATTGAAGTTGTCAACAAATGTTTGGAAACATATTTGAGGTTTTTTTCATCGGAAAGGAAGAATCAATGCGATCGATGGTTACCACTAGTTGAATGGTGGTACAACACTTTGTACCATACAAATACTTGCATGAATAATTTTGAAGTGGTATATGGACAAAATCCACCTTCATTCCTCTCATATTTTCCAAGTGTCTCGAAGGTCCTGGCGGTTGACAAAACACTTACAGTTCGAGAAGCTATTCTCTGTACCCTCAAAGAGAATTTGGTCATGGTTTAGAATCACATGAAACAACAAGATGATCGAGGTCACTCTAAATGTCAATTTGCAGAAGGGGATTAGGTGTTTCTTCGAATGCAACCTTACAAGCAAACTTCCCTCAAGGTTGACCATTGTTAGAAATTGGTGCCCAAATTTTATGGTCATACCGTTCTCAAGCATGTGGGATAGGTGGCCTATCAGTTAGCTTTTCCTAGTCATTCTAAGCTCCATCCTTTTTTTCATGTTTCCTACTTAAAGAAGGTGATTGGAACTAAGTGCCAAACTCAAACCAACCTTCCTGAGTTGGACAAAGAAGGCTCCATTTGGCTACAACAACAAGAATTTTTGGACCATCGTGAGCGTCAATTGCATCAGCGAACCATCAAGTGTTAGTCCAGTGGAAAGATACAACTCCAGCAGATGCCACTTGGGAACCAATTACCATTCTGCAACAATTTCCCCATCTCAAGCCTTGAGGACAAGGTTGTTTTTAACGTGGAGGACATGTTAGGGACCTAACCCCTCATGTAGGTAGAATAATATATTTCCATGTAATAGAGGTCAATATTAATAAGGCCTAGCAATAAGGAAGAATAAGTCCAATTTAAGAAGACCTAATAGAAGCTTCTGCTTCTAGAAGGATCTTCCTCTAGATGGTTCTTTTGATAGCTATATTTATTATAAATAGGAGTCAAGGGTATGAAAAAAAATTTCTTGGATATTATGGTATTAGATTTATGCTCTGCTAGAGGTTTCCCCCTCGAAGAGGCAAGTGAACATTGCTCTCAGTAATCAAAGAGTTATTTCTGGTGTTATTTTTTTATCATTTTGGTCTTATCGTGGTGTTGTTTTGGTTATATTGTTGATCATCTGCCATTTATAGCTATTTATTTATGTTCTACATACTTTTTACATGTGGAATATTACATATTATCAAATATGGTTATTATGGTATGTTATATTTAGAAGGAGAAACATTATAGCCATTTTTTATATTTTTTATGAAAATAAAGTATGTGGATGCAAGAAGACATTGCATATTAATATAAAGTTTGGTATTGCAATGGAATGAAGTGGATTAAAAAATGGGGAGTTGAAAATGAACATTTTTTGGATGAAACATTATGCAGTCAAGACTTGGCACAAATAAGGTAATAGTGAAGTTGTGGCAAACCTTGATGAGAAATGAGATTCTATCAATGTGAGATCAACCCAAAGCTTACTAAAATATAAAAACAATATCTCTAAGGGAAAATATCTAAGAACAAAAAAATATTTATTTTATCAATTGAGTCTAAGTTCTCATCACCTATAGTTGATGCAAGAAGATAAAAAAAACATAAATAGAGTTCTCATCACCTATAGTTGATACAGGAAGATAAAAAAAACATAAATAGAGAGGAATGCATATTATTTCTTTGCAAACAAAGATAAATGGAGGATGAGGTGCATGTGATGATACACTATACTAGGTATGAACAAATTACTAGGACATAAACATTCAATTCAGTGTGAATATTTGAGTAGCTTACATAGCTTGTTGAGTTTGTCAAAAATAAAGAGACAATTTTATTAAGGATGTGTTGACGAGTGTTTATGACTCGCCGTCAACGAGAAGGGACGACCCGGACCGGGGTTCTCTAATTAACCCAAGCCGTTTGGGATAATATATCCCGACGGTTTTAGTGGTTCTATTAGTGAACTAGGATCCTAAAATAACTAAAAGATGTAAACTAACTAAAGGTATGATTCTAACAATCAACACATTAATTACAATTTCCTAACTAATAGTAGTACTATGTACAGTAGATATATACAATTACAAGGTTTAAGAAAAACCTTGTGAAAATAATTGTTTTAAACAGATGAATCAAACCAGGATGAACAATAAACAAAAATGTTTCCGTACTATAACTGAAAAAATAATAAGCAATACATGAATAAGATTGAAAATGATATAACGATAATGGACAAAGAATTCAATGTTTGAATGATGCAATCATTATTCATTTGCAAATCAACAAATTAAATAAATAATAAATTAGCTAACCTTATGGTGATCAACAGTACTAAGCTAGATTTGTCTCTTTGTAACTGCATAAGCTCCACTTAACCCGTGTCAGGTATAAATCTATGACAAAATCAAGAATGATACTTCCTAAAAAAACTCAAAGAAGTCTTTTATATTCTGAAACAAATATATGATGATAGAAAGACAAATTATTTTATATCATGTGACTTTAGAATGTACAATAATTGAAAATGAAACAAATTCTAACTCTCAGTAAATTGTATTACCGGCTACCTAGCATCAAATGTAAACTCAAAATACGTGGATAGACGATCAGTCACATATATCAACTGAACCACGTAGAGAAAAACATAACATGAAAGGTTATATGTAGAACACACTAAAGCTAGTTCGATACATATAAAATTTCACATTTAGAAATTACATGAGAAACAATGATAACATTGCACAGTCTACAAAAGGACGAAAGCCAAAGAGTAAATTGTATCTCATATAGTTTCAAAAAAATAAGTCCATCATATGGTCCAGGCGGAATTTCCCTTATTACTAGGCAAGCAATGTTATTTAAACAAGTTTCTAATATGTTCCTCATATCATGCAAGATAGAGACATATCTTTTTAAATAAGCTTTTACTAAAACAAAATAACAAAAATATAATTTTGTTGAAGTCTTATAATCCAAAACAGTTATATCATTAAACATTTTTTTTCAAAAACGAAAATTACAAGTCCACTATACGCTCAACCTATGACTCATTCCACTGATCATAGAATATTGATCTGTTGTTCACCTGAGACAAGGAAAACAAAATCTAATTTAGACAATAATTAAATAAATAATTTAAAAGACAATAAAAAGAAAAATCAAAACGAATTCATTTATTACTCAAACAAAAACCAATCGTAAATTACAGGAAAAATATTTACCAATTAGGAATTTGAAAGAGAAACATCAAACAAATATGAGTTTATCATAGCATTGAAGCTGGTTGAGTTTTTAATTGCCACATTGCATGATCTCTTTAAACACTTATTTTCCCTGTGTGAATTCGATTGAATTAAAGTTCTAAGGTCATCGTTTTCCCTTTCAAGAACTGAATTTTGAGTGATCACTTGATTAAACTGCACCTATAGGTAAGGAATATCTCGATAGTATCTATTGATCGAGCCAAAACAATTCTCACAATAAACCGGTTCTAAATTTGGTAATGGACGAGTATGATCTATAGTGGGAGATTTTCCTTGTTCAATGATCCTTTTAAGATCATACCGAATACATGAGAAACCTTGTTGTTTCTTTAATAAAGGAGGCAAATTCAATATGAAATCATATTGGGTTGCATCGATGTGGGTATCACCAACATAAATCCAGTTGTCGACATCAATAATAGGGATGGGTTCTTCATGATTGTGATGTCGATTTATCACCATTCTAGAAAGGAGTTGAACGGATCTTTTGTTCTTAAAATCAATATCTGGAACTCTCTGTGTTTTATGTCTACCTTGTTTCTTAATTTTAATTTCATTCAAATCAATTGCATCTGGCCCAAGACTAGGAACAACAAGGACCTTACCCTTTAGATTATCCAACACATCTTCTAAGGATTTTTTAGTAACAAAATCATGCCTCTGGTGTGTGCTTCTGGATGACTTATGAAAAACAACAGGGGTTTTGGTTAATAACACGGGGCTTCCTTGCAATTTGACATAAAGGTTTCTCAAAGAAGGAGTCGATAGGCAAGGGCTAGTGGGTTCATCAAAACGCAGAGGTGAGTCGATTATGGTTTTAGGTGGAGAGAAACCATTCCTATCCATGAAATCTTGCCAATTGTCCCCAACCTTTGACAGTTGTGAAATGACCAAGATTCCAATTAGGCCATGATGAAATAAGCTAGATTGTGCATTTAGTTTTTTCCTTTGGTAAAATCTAGCCATTTTTTGCAGGATTTTAAGCAAGTAGAACGACATGTTCAAAACCAAACCCTAAGAAAAACATTAGCAAACGAATATGAAATAGGAAAACTAGTCCATATCATCCTTCACAGGTGAAAAATTGCTTGAGTATCGACAGTAAACTATGCCATAGAGGTTTAAACAAAAATATTGGTGTACCTTTACTTTGTAGCATGACCTCTTGGAAGCCATTAGCAGGTGCCAAGGGATACCTTTGAATTTGCTATTTTTGAACCAGTGATCTCCTTATTGGGGAAACATCATGGTTTATGCAATCAAATCCTCACTAACTTCCAGTTTTAAATCACTTATTTTGGCCTTAGCACCATCAAAAGTCTATGAAAAATCTTAAGTGACTTCAAGGTTAAAGCCTTTGAAGGAATGTATAAATTTCACCCACCCATATCTTGCAAGACAATCTACAATGTCATCTTGAGAAAGCAAGGCTTGTGAGCCATTCAACTCTATCCTCACCATAGGGGTCGTGGGTTTGGTCACGATATAACAATAGGAGTATTTAAGAGGGGTGTATGTTTGAAACCACCCAATATGAAGGATAAGATCTGCATTTTCGGAGGTGACCCAATAACTAAGGCTTCAGGAGAAAGCCACCATAGCCACCACTCAAGTTGTTGAGTGGATGTTGAACTAGAGGACATGCGAAAATGAAAACCACCTCCTCAATTGACAACCTAACCAAAAAATGAAGCACTACCACCCGAGGCAATAAATGTGAGCTTGAGCTAGTAAGATGAGGGAGTAAATGTTTCAAAGCATGGCTAAAAGTCTTGTACAATAACGATTAGACTGTGATATGAAAATATGGAATAATGTTCATATTTTGACTTATATCAAAGTTTGAATTTTATGAATGATCGTGGAGGTGCTATGTGATAATTAACACTCCAAATATATTAAACGACTAAGGCATGCCCCAAAGGTGACCAACTCGTATGTTAATGGTAAAGACACCATTCAAAAATCGATAAGCTCAATACCCTCTAAGTTCTTTAAGATCATTTGGTGCTCCTAGGCACTCATCCAAATTCACATAGAGACACTTTAAAATATGTATGATGTGTTCAAACCAAGTTTGTTTCAATTTCATGCTTAAACAATCATGAAATTGAACAAGGAAAAATGAAATATTTAATGAAAGAAATTAAATCAAAAAACACACAACCAATCAAACAATTTTTCAAAACAAAAATCATAATTGAAGTCTTCATAAACACAAAGTAGCAGGTTAAAAAAAATCATTCCATTAAAACTATGTTTTAAACACAGATAAAATCGTCATGAATATCTGGCTTCCAACAATGGCGACACGCTAGGTGAAGTAGTTATCTTTGCATCATCAAAACTTCATATCAAGGTAAAGACAACTCAGATAGTTACTAAAAACAGTTAAAACATAGATCAAGCATTTTGACATTAACTCGGAAAAACAAAACAGTCATACCATCGAATAAAGTTCTGTCCAAAAATTTTAATACAAAATTTTGTTTCGATCAAAGGGGTAATGATATTTAGACAAGTAACTCCAATACCATTGACAGGGCCAATGATGCCAGCAGGCATTTATATCCCTGGCAGGGAAGTCATTAAAGCATCTCCAGTACTTCGATCCCATCCAAAATTCATCCATCTATGATAAAAATATCTTGATATCTGATCAATTTAAAAACATACCTAAGGATCTTTGAACCCAACATTGCTTCGCTACTAGCAGGCCTATTCAGTTCCCCGACGAAGTTGTCTTTGTATCATGTGTGCATTTACCCGCTGCCAGCAGACCTATTCAGTATCCTAACGAGTTNAATTGTTTATAAAAATTTCAGAAACTTCATGATAAAAAGATAGTAGGGTGATGATGAAGATTTCATAGCAAGACAATCATAGGATTGATCATTGGTATTGTTTTTTTGTTCTTTGAGAACTGATAACTTTCATCATAATTTGGACATTTAGATTTAAATCAATAAATCATATTAGGAATGGGGAAGCACTTTGAGTTGATCTCATTAGAACTGGGATGGCATTAGAAGTTTTAAAGATAGTCGTATTTCCCTGAGACTTCAACAAAAACTGGGAACAGTGATTTGGAAAAGACTTACGATAACTGGTCTGAGTTTAGAACTTAATGTGAAGATGCATTGAAATATTTCAAATTATTCTAGTGAATGATTCAAATCCCTTTAATAATGAGTGATGATTTAGAAATAATTATTAAAGAAACATAAAAAACAACAGAAAATGGAAAAAAAAAAAACAAAGAAAAACAAAAGCTAAAGATATTTACAGGGGGGGTAATATGATTTCTCTTAAGAAAAGTATTTCTTGAGAGACTAACCATTCACTGGAAGAGTGTCTAGCTGTCCCTCTAAGTTGTGCAAACGAAAAGAACTAGAACCCAATTTTTCAGAAATGACAAAAGGCCCCAACCACAGGTTTTGAAACTTAGTATGTTCTCATTTATTCTCATGTGCTTTGTCCCATTTGAGGACCAAACCCCCTACATTAAAATTTCTTTCTAAGGACAAACTCATATCAAACCAGATTTTAACAATATGCTGATGTTAATCTAATTTATTTTTTTCTTGTGTCCTTACTTCTTCCAATTTTAATAAAGTGTTTATCCGATTCTCTAGACGGGGACATTACTCTTCCTGAACTTTTTGCGATAATTGCAGAGAAGGGATTAACACGTGTGGAGGAAGGATGAATTCTCTTCTGTAAATGAGGAATGAAGGATAATTGAGGATGGAATCTTTCGTAGTGACTCTATCAGCCAAAGTGGCTTGCACAACGCATTGTGCTAATTGTTTTGATTTTCTGACACTGTTCTTTTAATTATTTTAATCAGATTTCTATTCGTTGACTTAGCCAAACCGTTTCCTTGCGGGTAATAGATGGAAGAATATTTTAGTTTAATCCCTTTTTCTAAAGAAAATACATTCATATCCAGGGAAGAAAAATAAGAAGCATTGTCGAAAACTAAACAGTCAAGTATGCTGAAACGAGTGATAATATGAGAGTTTAAAAACGAAACTACCTGACTCGTGTTGACTATACTTAATGGTAAATCCTCAAACAACCTTGTAAAATAATATGTTGCCTTGAGAATATACTTGTATTGTTGTGAGTAAAGTGGATTAATCGGTCCTATAATATCTAGGCCCCACTTCTGAAAAGGTGTGTCTACCGTAACAGGCTGTAAAGGGAAAGAAACATTCTTTACCTCTCTTGCAGTCTTTTGACAGATTATACATTTGCGGGCCAAAGTGTGAGGATCCTTAAATAAGGTGGGCTAATAATATCTAGCCCTATGTACCTTGTGGGTGGTTGTATCTCCACCAAAATGACCCTCGAAATCGCTGGAATGAAGTTCATCTAATACCTTTTTGGATTCTTCTTTTTCTAGGCAATGCATAAAAACACCGTCAAAATTTGTTCGAATCAATATATCATTAATTAATTGAAAATATGTATATATAAGCCTCATTTCTCTTCTAGTTTTTTTATCAAGGTTACGAGGATCATTTTCGTGCAGCAAGTAAAATCTGATATTATCATACCATGAATTAGACACAGTTTGTGCACAACAAATTTGTGTTTCATTATGCAGATTTGTAGCTAATGTATTTATTTGATTTTCTAATTTCTCAATTGAATCAACAACCAATTTACAAAGTCCTTGACCTCTAACAATTTGTGTAGGCACTATTTCGAGATCATACTCCTGAAGGGATGTCATCCAATTTTCCCTTTTCTCCCCTAGCTCCTTCTACACTAATAGATTCTTATAGTAGGGTAAGAAACAACGACTTTTATCCTGGATTTCAAAAGGTAATATCTGAAATGTTTAACTTCTTTGAAAACAATGTATTCTTATTGATATACCGTGGGGTAATTTAATTCTTCTCCTTTAAAGGAGAAGCTCATAGATGAAATAGGTATCTCATTGTTTTCAACATTTTTCTGCATGAGCACAACAACATAATATCTATCAGATGCAAAAGTATACAACGTGAAATCCTAGGAGAAATCAGGACTCATCAAGGAGGGTGCTTTGGTTATAGATTTTCTAATGGAATTAAAAGATTGATTCTCTTATGATCCCCATTTGTACAGAACATACTTTTTTATCAGGTTTTGTAGAGGTATAACCATCTCAGAAAAACTTGGGACAAATCTTATGAAAAATTAATTTTACCCAAAAAGGATTGCATTTCCTTTTTGGAAGAAGGTGGGGGAAGGTTGGAAATGGCTTGGGTTCATTCAGGGTCAATTATCATTCCATTTTTAGAGACTATAAATCCAAGCAATTTTCCTTGTTCTACCGCAAAGACTGATTTCTTAGGATTGAGTGAAATACCGAATTTGCGACATCTTTCTAGCACAGCCCTAAGACGAGACAAATGATATTTATTGTTCTTCAAAAAGGAAGTAACATCATCCCAGTAGACAACAACTAGATGATTGATAAGGCCCCAAAAATCAATGTCCATTGCCCTCTAGAAAGTGGCCTCGGCATTGATTAATCCGAAAGGCATTTTTCTATAGGCATAGGTGCCTCATGGGGTATGAAAAGTGGTTTTCAGTTGATTTGATGGAGAAATAAGGACCTGGTTATACCCTGAGAAACCATCTAATAAGGATAGTCTTTCATAACTAGATACTTGTTTCAAAATTTGTTCCATTGGGGGAACATGGTAATTGTCTTTATCAGAGGCCCGGTTCAAATTGCGAAAGTTGACACAAAGTCGAATTTTCCAATTTTTCTTCCTTACCAGGACTAAGTTGGATACCCACTGAGTATGTCGGACAAGAAAAATGATATTGGCGGTGAGTAATTTATTTAGTTCTTTTTTTACTGTGGGTTCTAATTTAGGATGCATTTTTCTCAAATTTTGCTGAAAAGATTGGGTTTGGGGATTCATGGGGATTACATGTTGTATTATGTTTGAATCTAAAGTTTCTAGATCTTCATATGTCCAAGAAAACACATCTTTGAATTCTTTGAACGACTTTGTGAAAGAAGATCTCTCTTGTTTAGAACACCCTTTTCCTAGATTGATATTTTGAGGATTATATTGCGTTCCTAAATTAACAATTTCATACAGTAATGAAGAACTATTCATTTTGCAATTGAGTACCCCTCTAAACTTGTAATGTAAATCATAATTTTTTTCTAATCTAACAACAGATTTGGAGATAGAGTTTACCAGATCAGATGATACTTCCGCAGAACGAGGGTTGGATATTACTGTGAAATATCATAGGTTTTCATTGTGGGTTCTTTCATCGATTACTGCATCTTGGAAGGTGTCTTCCATATGAAAAAAATTGATGATCTATTGATCGTCATCAAACACTCACCAATTTGTGATGTTGTCTGGAATTGATGGCCTAAATAACAATTCAACCAAGAATATGTTAGGAGAAAGACGTTCAGCATGCAATAATTTAGAGGCAACATTAGCTAATAAATCATCTTCCTAATTACTCGACCTAGGAATGGAATTTATATGAAAAGAAAAAAATTTATGTATTAAACTACATACCTCAGTTTGGTAGTTTTTCAAAAGATGTGATAAACAATGTACCGCATTTCTTACCTGCTTAACTATGATTTTAGAGTCGTCGAATACTACCAAGTTTTGCATGTCAAGATCCAGTTCCTTCTTTAGTCCCTGCAGAAGTGCTTCATATTTTGTTGTATTGTTAGTACATTCAAATTCCAATCGAGAAGCAATAAATGTTTTATTACCTTTGGGATCAATTAGTACAAAACCAACGCCTGCCCCTTCCTGGGATTTGGATCCATCAAAGTATAAGGACCAGATTTCTTCGTCATCGACAATGTTTGGTCTACTTCCTAGAGTTTCCATCTGAGTATAGGTCGATATTTCAGATTGTTGTTCTGGTTTGGTGATAGAGGATATGTCAGACATGAAATTTCCAAAAAAAATATTCATTCCCTATGCCTCAATTGTATTTACAATAGTAGTAAAAGGATCATTGGGATTGTTTAAACCTGTAACAATGTACTTGAGGTAATATTCTCTGTTTATTCTGATCTTGTTAGGGTGTCCATTTTCTGGCAGCCACAGATGAGACCAATCCATAGAAAAATAACCATGTAACTGCTCTGACCAATCTCTACTAAAAAATAAACCATAAACTTCTAGAATGTCAACAAAAATAATATCAATTACTTGGTAGACCTTTGGGTTAGATGACAACCTTATCAACACATTTTTATGTTCACCAACAACCTTGAAATTAGCTCGATCTAACTGAATTATCGTTAAATCAGAAGGTTTTACTTCAGCGTTAATTTTCTGACACACAAATAAAGGCATTACATTTGATGAGGCGCTAGAACCAGCCATGTTGTTATGTACATTTCTATTGAAAATTTTGAAAGTTAGTAAAAAAGGAGGTACATTTTTTCATGTTGAGACAACAAAATTCTGCTGATTTTTTATGGATGTACCTGAAATAGTCTTATCTAAATTTCCTCCATTTTTCTATGATATGTCCCTTTTATCCTAATTTTTAGACGATTTTTTACTGGAGACATCTTTTGTTTTATTTGGGTCACTTTCTTTTGATTTATTGTTGATAGAGTCATTCTTTTTATTATTCTTAGCTATATTTTGGAGCATTTTCTATAGGATAAGGGGGAATTTAAGTAATTCAAAAAATCATATATTTTACCTTAGTTTTTTAAGATCTTCAACCAAATCATATTCTAAAACAAGGGAAATAGGATTTTGTCTAGTTTCAGTTTGTTTTGGTTGGTTGGAAACCACATTCCTACTTGTTTCGGGTGGAAGTTTGTTTTGTTCTTTACTTCAAGTGTTATAAGGATGGAAAATTTCAAAATTTTCTTGAAATATGTTGTCTGCAAAATGCCTGAAAATGGGAGGAGATGAGTCCTCCTCATTAGGTGTTTCTTCTTCACCCATGTCATCTTGATTTTCAGGAGGTGCAGAAACAATGTTATCATGTGCTTCCAATATTGATTGCAAAGCATACTGTAATCCCTCAAAGTTTAGACCTTCTATGGTTGGGTTTGGCCAATTTGTAGGAAAAGGTTTCCCAAATGGTGGTTTAAAACCTCATTTACTTGTAGAGGCCTCATCAATGGATCTTTTCAAGTCTACGACCTGATTGGACAATTTTTGGAAAGCTTTCTGCAAACTTTCCAAGTCTAATGTCTCTTGTGGGTTTTTATTTTTAGGAGGTCTAGTGAGAATTTATATTTTCTTTTTAGAAGATGAAATTGTTCCAGCCTCACTATTTAAAGTATATTTTAAACTCAGAATGTCCTTCTCGATAAGGAATGTCTCCTCAAAGGCTTCTAGTAATGTGTTCTTTTTGGACCTTTTAACCCATATAACTATATTGTTATGTAGGGCCTTAGTATAGTATGCAATAGTCAAGTTTTATGTAGGCATTGAATCTACATGGATTTTGTTTTTTAATGTAAGGAATCTTTGGTTGAAATCCTTAAAGTTTTATTTAGGGTTCATTTTCATACTAGAAAGTTCCATTACAAAGACTTCTGGAGATTTATCATCTCCAAATTTTTCTAGAGAGAAGGTTTCAAAATTGTCCAGAGAGACAATGGTTTGAGGTTGTTGTGAAAAAGACCAGGTTGAAGCATTCCCCTCAAAAGTGTAGGGGAATAACCTTCAAACGACATCCTCATGTTCGACACTTCGAAGCTTAATAGCTAACATGAATTTCTTGATGTGATCCTCAACTGATTGCTTCAAATCTGTGTCAAATTTGGACAACCACTTTTCTGGATGTTTGGGCAACGGGTGTTGGGGTCCAAGTATTTCCATGACATCTTGATCGAGCCAAGGTTTGGAGAGATTATTTTGGTTTTCCATGGGATTTGGTGGATATGAAGGTTGATATTGTTTAGACGAATAACTGCCTTTGTCCAAGGATTCCTCTCTTGAATAGGGTGGAGAAGAACCAAGTGGAGATGGTGGGAAACCAGATCCCCCAGCACCAAGGGTTAGTGATTTAGAATAATCAGTGATATTACCACCTAATGTGTTACTGGGTAGACCAATTTCAAGAGGTTGTTCTTGCAAATTGGAGAAATCAAGGGGTTGATTTAGCTGTCTGATTTGGGACAGGGCACTTTGAATTCTTAAAATCGACTGGCGAACAATTTCATGTACATCAATCCATTGAGGAACTGGTGTCACTGGATTGATGGGAATGTCTAGAGTACTTATTGAGGTAGTAACTAGGTTAATTGTAACATTAGGCTCTAAGCGACTACGTTTCACGACAGGAGAATGATTGTTTGGGCGAGTCTTACGACCTCCTCGTGACATCAATGACTTTTAGGCCCTCCTTCTAGCACCATTTTTTGATGGTTGTATATGAATCACCATCAACGAGAAGGGAAGATCCGGACCGGGGTTGTCTAATTAACCCAAGTCGTTTGGGATAATCTATCTTGACAGATTTATTAGCTCTGTTAGCCAATTGGGATCCTAAAATAACTAAAATATGTAAACTAACTAAAGGTATGATTCTAACAATCAACAAATTCATTACAACTGCCTAACTAACAATAGTTCTATGTACAATAGATATATACAATTACAAGGTTTAAGCAAAACCTTGTGAAAATAATTGTTTTAAACTGATGAATCAAACCAAGATGAAGAATAAACAAAATTATTCAGGTATTATAACTGACAAACTAATAAACAATACATGAATAAGATTGAAAATGATATAACGATAATGGACAAATCATTCAACGCTTGAATGATGCACTCATTATTCATTCGCAAGGCAACAAATTAAATGAATAATAAATTAACTAACCTTACGTTGATCAACAGTACTAAGCTAGATTTGTCTCTCTATATTTGTATAAGATCCACTTAACTTGTGTCAAGTATAAAAATATGATAAAAGAAACAATGATACTTCCTCAAAAAACTGAAAGAAGTATTTTATATTTCAGAACAAATCTATGATGAAAGAAAGACAAATGATTTTATATCATGTGACTTTAGAATGTCCAATAACTAAAAATGAAAGAAATTCCAACTCTCAGTAAATGGTATTACTAGCTACCTAGCATCAGATGTAAACTTAAAATACTTGAACAGACGATTAGTCACCGATATCAACTGACCCAAAATACAATGAACCATGTAGAGAAAAACATAGCATGAAAGGTTATATGTAGAACAAACTAATGCTAGTTTGGTACAGATAAAATTTCATATCTATAAATTACATGAGAAACAATGATAACATTGCATAGTCTACAAAAGGACAAAAGCCAAAGAGTAAACTGTATCTCATATAGTTTCAAAAAAATAATTCCATCATATGGTCCAGGAGGAATTGGCCTTATCACTCGCCAAGCAGTGTTATTTAAACAAGTTTCTAATATGTTCCTCATATCATGCAAGATAGAGAAATATATTTTTAAATAATATTTTACTAAAACAAAATAGCAAAAAGATAATTATGTTGAAGTCTTACAATCCAAAACAATTACATCATTAAACATTGTTTTCAAAAACAAAAATTACAAGTCCACTATATGCTCAACCTATGACTCATTACACTAATCGTAGCACATCGATCTGATGTTCACCTGAGACAAGGAAAATAAACTCTAATTTAGACAATAATCAAATAAATAATTTAAAAGACAAGCTACAGAATCTTGGATTCTGTAGCTGGTCTAAATAAAAACAAAATCAAAATGAATGAATTTATTATTGAACCAAAAACCAATCGTAAATTACAACAAAATTATTTACCATTTACAAATTTGAAAGAGAAACATCAGACAAATCTGAGTTTATAATAGCATTGAAACTAGTTGAGTTTTTAATCACCACATTTCTTGATCTCTTGAAACACTTATTTTCCCTGTGTGAATTTGATCGAATGCAAGTTCTGAGATCATCATTTTCCCTTTCAAGAACTGAATTCTGAGTGATCACTTGATTCAAATGCCCCTATAGGTAAGGAATATCTCAATAGTATCTATTGATCTAGTCAAAACAATTCTTACAATAAACCGATTCTAAATTCGGTAATGGATGAGTTTGATCTATAGTGGGAAATTTTCCTTGTTCCATGATCCTTTTGAGATCATATTGAATACCTGAGAAACCTTGTTGTTACTTTAAGAAAGGAGGAAAATTTGATACAAAATCATACTGGGATGCATTGGCATCGATATCATCAACATAAATTTGGTTGTCAACATCAATAATAGGGATAGGTTCTTCACGATTGTGATGTCGATTTCTGACCATTCTAGAAAGGAGTTGACCATATCTTTTGTTCTTAAAATCAATATATGGAACTCTCTATGTTTTACGTCTACCCTGTTTCTTGATTTTAATTTCATTCAAATCAATCACATCTAGCCCAGGACTAGGAACAACAAGGACCTTACCCTTCAGATTATCCAACACATCTTCTAAGGATTTTTTAGGAACAAAATCACACCTCTAGTGTGTGCCTCTAGAGGACTTATGAAAAACAACAGGGGGTTTGGTTAATGACACAAGTCTTCCTTGCAATTCGACATGAAGGTTTCTCAGAGAAGGGGTTGATAGGCAAGGGCTGGTGGGTTCATCAAAACATAGAGGTGGGTTGATTACAGTTTTAGGTGGAGCGAAACAATTCCTATCCACGAAATCTTGGAAATTATCCCCAACCTTTGACACGTGTGAAATGACCAAGATTTGAATCAGGTCATGATAAAATAAGATAGACTATGCATTTAGGTTTTTCCTTTGGTAAAATCTAGCCAATTTTTGCAAGATTTTAGATAGGTAGAACGCCAGATTCAAACCAAACCCTAAGAAAACCATTAGCAAATGAATACGAAATAGGAAAACTAGTCCATATCGTCCCCCACAAGTGATGAATTTCTTGAGTATCAACAGTAAACTGTGCCATCGAGGTTTAAACAAAACTATTGGTGTACCTTTGACATTGTAGCGCGACCTCTTGGAAGCCATTAGTAGGTGCCAAGGGATACCTTCAAATTTGAGATTTTTGAACCAGCGAGCTCCTTCTTGGGGAAATCTCCTGGCTTCATCAATCGAATCCTCACTAGATTGAAGTTGTAAATCTCTTATTTTGGCCTTCGCACCATCGAAAGTCTTTGCAAAATCTTGAGTGACTTCAAGTTTAAAACCTTCGAAGGAATATATAAATTTAACATACCCAAAGCTCGTGAGATCATATATAGTGTCATCATGGGAGAGAAAGGCTTGTGATCCATTCGACTCTATCCTCACCATAGGGGCCATGGGTTTGGTCATGATATACCAACAGGAGTAGTGAAGAGGGGTGTATGTTTGAAACCAACCGATATGA
This sequence comes from Picea mariana, assembly GCA_032191745.1. Lineage (NCBI taxonomy): Eukaryota > Viridiplantae > Streptophyta > Pinopsida > Pinales > Pinaceae > Picea > Picea mariana. The sequence continues at coordinate 2,111 of JASDQU010736149.1, read as the reverse complement.
AGGATAAGCTTTACATTTTTAGAGGTGACCCGATAACTAAGGTTTTGGGAGAAGGACACCATAGCCACCACTTAATTTGTTGAGTGTATTTTGAACCAGAGGAAATGCAAAAATGAAAACCACCTCCTCAATTGACAACCTAACCTAAAAAAGAAGCACTACCACCCGAGGCAATGAATGCAAGCTTGAGCTAGCAGGAAAAGGGAGTAAATGTTTCAGAGCACCACTGATATTCCTATACAATAATGATTAGACTATGATATGACAATATGGAATAGTGTTCACATTTAGAGTTATATCAAAGTTTGAGTTTGATGAACGATCATGGAGGTGCTAGGTGATAATTAACACTCCAAATATATAAAATGAATAAGGCATGACCCAAAGGTGACCAACTCGTATGTTAATGGTAAAGACACCATTCAAAAATCAATAAGCTCAATACCCTCTAAGGTCTTTAAGATCATTATGTGCTCCTAGGCACTCATCCAAATTCACATAGAGACACTTTAAAATTTGTTTGATGTGTTCAAACCAAGTTCGTTTCAATTTCATGCTTAAACAGTCATGAAATTGAACAAGGAAAAATGAGAGATTTAATGAAATAAATGAACTCAAAAAACACACAAACAATGAAGTGATTTTTCAAAACACAAATCATAATTGAAGTCTTCATAAACCCAAAGTGGAAGGGTAACAAATTTTATTCCATTAAAACTATGTTTTAAACATCGATTAAATCGTTAAGAATATCTGGCTGCCAACATGATGTTTTAGAGCATCAACAAAAAAAAAAGTAAAATGTAGGTTGAGACATTCTTAAGATAAAGAACATCAAAGCTATAAATTTATTTTCTTGTCCCATAGATTTTATAGGGCCTTCTGTGTACAAAAATACAAATATTGTATTTTATTTGTAATTGATTAATGGATTACAATTTCCTTTATATAAATAAAGATTAGATTAGAATGATAAGTCATACATTTTAGGAAGAATATTGACTTATAATTTTTACAACACAAATGCTAATGTAAGTTGTAATGACCATAAATATAGCATACTTAGTAAATCTTCGAGCTTAAAGGGGTCAAGAATATTAATAAATGAAGACCTCATTCTTGAAGACCAAGCTGAATTAAGGAATGAAGTTCAAAAGGTAAAAGAAGACGGGAAAGAAGGAAAATGGACAATAATTAGAAATCTAAAAGCTATTGTTAGGGATAGAGACGAGAAGGATAATAATAAATAGGAATTTGGGACACTCGACATCCTTTTCTGGAACTGTCATGGCTTTCCATGGTGCAAAGGTCCTATGATAAGTTGGATCCCGAGTGATATTGATATTATCTCTCTAGTTGAAACTTGGGAGCATGAGGAGTCTAAGGTACCTAACATAGAAGGATAGGAGACATAGCTTGTTATATTAGAAAGAACATTTTTTCTCACATTAAACTTCATAAGATTGACCCTCTCAATTAGTACATTTGGATAGAAATTTCAGACACCAATGCTAAGAAGATATATATAGCAATTCTCTATTTTACACCTATTAATTCTACTTTTTATAAGTAAAACAATCTAGATAACAATTGTCCCTATAATAATTTAGAACAAGATATTTATAGTTTCAAAAATGAAGGTAATATCCTCATGCTTAGGGAATTTAATGCTAGGACTGCAACTAAAAAAAAATACTCTTTTAAGTACCGAATCCAACCATAATCCATTATGGCTAGATGAGGACCTTGTTTTATCTAATAGTTACAAAAGAAGCCCTGAAGACCTAATTGATAATTTGTTTGGTACTGAGTTGGTCAAGCTTTGCAACTCTCAAGACCTAATAATTTGCAATGGAGTAATGAAGTGGCCAAACTCCAACTAGATGACTTGTAGTCATGGGCTAGGTAGTATTGTTGTAGATTATGTGATATCTAATATCCTTGTTTCCAACCAAATAGCAAATTTTGACCTTTTAAATTACCATGAGCCTGACTCTGATCATAAACCTTTAACCCCAACTCTAAAAATTTTCTTGCATAGGAGTGCCATTGAAGAGAATTATGATAATCAAAGGAATCTGTGCTTTGAAAAAAGTAAAGTTGACATTTTC
>JASDQU010736148.1:249062-264162 GCA_032191745.1 Picea mariana | reverse complement strand
ACACCTTTTCTAGAATTCGATACTAGGAACTTTAGAGTTGCGATCAGAAAGCATACTTTGTGAATAGCCGAACTCCGAAAACTGAAAGTCCCGAAAGACCTTTTGACTTCTTTTGTTAGCTAAGGAAAGCTCCATAATCAGTAAAAAAGGAGTTTTGGACTTAGGGAAGAAAAAATAAACTTTGTTTCAACATAGGCTCCATCTAGGGATCCCATCTCCCCGCAGGACGAGAAGAACAGTAGACCACGTGCCTTTATTGGGTAAATGAATTCATTGCTTAAATATTGTGAAAAGTTTTCAGAAAGCGGGTAAAGATAGAATCGAAGGTTTGGACTTTACCTCTGAAAGCTTCCAAAACTTAATCATTTGTTGATCTCAACCTTAGTTTCTCCTATGACATCTCCTTTCTAGAAACTGATTTCGGGTCTGTTTAAGACAATCAAAACAACCTTAGGAGTTTTAACAGGTTCTGTAGATATTTGTTGCATCAAGTCAAAGTAATTTTGGTATTTTTTAAAACGGGGAGTCCTACATGAACTTGGGATGTAGATCTGGTCAAAAAGGAAACTGGTTACTGGAGTACAATGAAATTCATGTATAACAACCTTACAGATATCTTAGACATTGCTTCACTGTCAGCGAGCCTATTCAGTACCCCAGTGAAGTTATCTACTCCCCTTCATTGGATTTCCTTTCACCACTTCAGTCTGTAGATTGGCATGTAAATGTTGAGATGAGGGCAATCATTTAATGAATTTCCTTTCATCGTCTCTTTTTTGGACTAGATGGGGGCAATCAATTGTGAATTTCCTTTCACCATCCGTCTTATACTTTCGTTAGATACATGAAGTGGGGGAAATCAATTTGTATAAAGCATACTAGGGGTGATATCTATAAACAATTTTGGAAACAGAGGTCTATTAACTCACTTTGATTACTCTAGACAAGTCTTCTTTTGACCTTCAAGACATCTTAGTCTGCAAGAAAATTTAACGGGGGGTGTTCATTTTCAGGGATCTTCTTCTGAGAAATATTTATCATTTGAATCCTATTAAAAGAACTAATAGAGTTAGTAATAGCTTATACATACTTTTGTTCATTAGTAGTCTGAAAAACCACGAGGACTTGTCCTTTTTTCTAAAGATTCATTGGTCAGCTTTCAGAGGCAAAGGATGACCCCTCCTTTCCTATGAAGGCCACGGGGAAGCATCTGGAGTAACCCAAGATTTGGACAGGGTGACAGAAGAGGTTTGGAACTTCATAATTGTGGTTATTATAACAAAGACCTGACTATTGAAAAAGTTATTTAAATTCACTTTATTTCTTCTATTCTTGTTTGTCTTGCCTTAGTGATTCATTTTGAACAATTGTTTTTTAGATAATGTGTCTAGCGAGTAACTTCATACATATAAGACCATTGCTGCAGTAGGTGATATTCTTTGGAATTCTACACAATTCGTAACTTCAATTTTCCATTTCACTCTCATCTAAATAAATTATTTATTTATCACCTGTTCCAAGGTGCCCTGTATTTCTTATGCATGACCGCTGGTTTGCTTCTTCTTGATGTTTTGGGTGTAGACAAGAATCCTGCAAGGAGACAACATGAAGAGCATCAAGGTTTTAAGATTTGTGGGTTTCAATGTGTTGAACATTTCATATCTCTATTCCTAGGAGATCACTAACCTACTTTATTTACAGCAAAAGTAAAACTTACCGATAAACTATAAAAACAGAAAACAAAAACCGATATATACAATGGAATTTTGGAAATCGTTTATTGCATATAGTGCTTCAGATAACGCCTGTTGATAGGGGCATTGAGGATTTTGCTGTCCAATTTTTGTAATAGAAATGAGTTCTTCCCTTCAGAAGCTGAGACTTTGAATGGTCCATACCAAATATGATCAAATTCGCCATGTTTTGCTGAGTCTTCCCTCCTAGCATCCCATTTCGAAACAAAATCAGGGAGGAATTCCCTGTCTTTAGCCTTATGATCAAACAATGCTTTCATGTTGTCTTGATATTTCTGTAGCCTTTCATCAACCTCATCCCTATTTTGCTGAACTTCAATCAATTGATTTATTCTTCTTGTGACATGGTTTGGTTCTTCTTTTTCATCTTGCCAAAGCTTCATCACAGGTAGAGCTAGGTTTATGGGTAATACCACGTCAGTCCCATATACCATTTGGAATGGAGAAGTGCCAATCAATTTCTTGGTGCCTATCCAGTTTTCCCACAGAGCGTATTTCAAATGCAGATGCCAGGATTTTTTATTTTCGTTCAACAACTTCTTAATTATGGTGATTAAGCTTTTATTTGACGATTCTACTAGCCCATTGCCTTGGGGGTAGTATGTCGTGGAGTGACCCAATATAATATTGTACTTTTGGCAAAAGATAATCATTTCCATAGATTTGAATGCCTGAGCATTATCTATAACTATCTTTCGGGGACAACTAAGTCTAGATAATATGTTTTCTTCTAGGAAGTTTATCACCACTTAATCGATGGATTTTCTAGTTGGAATAGATTCTACCTGTTTGGTGAAATAATCTGTAGTGGTCAGGATCCATTTTTGTTGCACTCTAGAATGTGGATTAATCTCACCTATAAAATCCAACCCCCATTGTTAGAATAGAGCTTCTATTTTAACCAGGATGAGAGGTAGTGCTGGGAGTTTCTGCTTGCCTGCAAATAATTGGCATGAATCACAGGCTCTGACTTTGGTGTTTACATCTGGGAATAATTTAGGCCAATAATATCCCGCTCTCAGGATTTTATAAGCCATTTCTCTCCACGCATGATGCCCTCTGCACACCCCTTTATGGAATTCATTTATGACTTTTTCGGTCTCCGATTCGACTAGGCAAACTAGTAGAAAACCCAGAGGGTATTTCCAATACAATTGGCTTTCCGAAATATAGTACTTCACTGCATGCAGTTTCAACGTTCTAGCTTTGGATGTAGCCATATCAGTCGGGCATTTCAATGTCAGAAGATATGATACTATATCTTTGTACCACACAAAAGTTGTAAATTTTTCTTCTATATTGGTTGTAGCTACTTGGTCATCAAGTTCATCCATATCCATACATCCTTCATGCTCTTGTAGATTATTTATACCGAGCGCTCTGAAATTTGATTCGGCTAGTAGCTTAGCCAAAACTTGTCCTTTTACAAGCTTTGTCAGTTTCACCTCTAAATTGAATTCTTTAATCTTAGCAAGCCATTGACCCCTCTTCCCATCGTTATCAGGTTGGACCAATATATCTTTAACATAATTGGTGGGTACATATGCAATTATCTTGGAGTGTAACACATAGGTTCTGAAGGCCTTTAGTGCCTTCACCATAGCATATGCTTTCTTTTCCCTTATGCCATATTTCAATTCTGCATCTCTGAGTCTTTTACTGAAGAATACTATTGGTTGCTCGAAACCTTCTTTGTTCTTTTGTAGAAGTATTGTTGCGATTGTATGTTTGGATGCAAACAAGAAGATAAAAAATTCCTTGATATAATCAGGGCTTTCCAGTACATGTGATTCACCTATAATTTTCTTGATGTGCGCAAAGGATGCTTTATATTCGGTCATCCACTTAAATCCATTGTTCTTCTTGAGCATATCTGTAATCAATTTCACAATTTCAGCAAAGTTCAGGATAAATCTCCTCAAAAAAATTATTTTCCCTAAAAATGACTCGATTTCTTTTACATTTCTCGGAATATTTATAGTGTCAATAGCTTCGACCCTTTTAGGATCGTTTTTTATTTCGTCTCGAGATACAATATGGCCCAAGAGCTTACCTTCCTGCATTGTGAAGTGAGACTTTTTGGTATTTAAAGACAAAACAAATTTGCGACATTTCTCGAATGTTTGCTTGAGATGTATCAAATGATCTTCATCAAATTTAGAAAAAACGGTCAGATCATCAAGATAAATAACCACAAATTTATCTCTTTTGCCGACAAAGGCGATATCCATAGCCCGCTRGAAGGTAGCACTTGCATTCATTAAACCGAAAGGCATTTTATCATACATAAATGTACCCCAAGGGGTGGTGAAGGCTGTTTTTTCTTTATCATGCTCACTAACGAAAATCTGGTTGTAACCGTAGAAACCATCGATCATGGACATCCTATTCKCTCTRACTAATTTTTCTAAGACATGGTCCATTTTGGGTAGCGGGTAATTGTCTTTAAGAGATGAATTATTTAGATTACTAAAATCTACACATAGTCTGATTTCTCCGCTCTTCTTCTTGACTAGGACCAGGTTGGCTACCCACTCRGAGTACCTGAGTGGTACAAGTATTTTGGCATCTAGGAGTTTCTTTACTTCCCTTTTGACCACAGGCAATAATATGGGATTTATTTGCCTAAGCTTCTGTCTGAAAGGCTTAACTCTTGGCTTTAAGGGAATCTTGTGTTTGATCACCATGGTGTCATAAGTTCTTAGCTCATCATAAGACCAAGCAAATATGTCTTTATATTTCTCGAGTAAATTGGCATATCTACCTTTCATCTCAGGAGGAATATATCTTGATATTTTTACTATTTTGGGCTCTTCTTTGGTGCCTATATCGCAATCTTCGACTTCCTCCGGTTGAGGCTGCAATGTAGAATTTAATGGTATATCATTATGGTCAAATAATCTTTCTAGGGGAATGAGAACTTTAGGGATTTGGTTATTTTTTAGTACCAACAAGCGATTATTCGCGATCTTGTCTTGGAACTCTTGAGGATTTCCCCCCTCTTTCATAATCCAAGTATGGTCATTCTGGTTTTTTTGGTCGATGTGCATTTCGGCGAAGTCTTCCACCATTTCGAGGAATTTTCTAATCTTTTCATCATCTTCGAAGACCTGCCAGTGTTGTATATTGTTTGGTATGGAAGGTATGTGCCTCATCTCTATGTGATACTTAAGTTTTAAGTCTGCAGGGGGTGCAAAAGTTGAGGTTGCTTTGGCTAATGAATCAACTTGAGTATTTTCTGTACGGGGAATGTAATGGACATTGACTGATGAGAAAAAAAAATCCATTAAATCCCAGACGCAGTTTCTATAAGATCTCAATCTCAGGTGCTTGGCCTAATACTTATGATTTACTTGTTTGACAATTAATTCCACATCTCCATAGACTTCCAAGTTTTTTATGTTTAATTTTCTGGCGGCTTCTAATCCCAAAACTAGGGCCTCATACTCACACACATTATTTGTATAGTCTGTGTCCCACTGTAGTCTGTATGAGAAGGAATGATAAAACCATCTCCAAGTGCTACGAAAATTACTCCTGCACCTTCTCCTTCACATGACGAAGCACCGTCGAAATACATTTTCCAGGTTCCGGGACTATACACACTTTCTTTTACCCTTTCTGTTTGATTTTTTCCTGTGAAATCTTCAACACATTCATCTATATCATCATCAATTGATAAAATACAATTTCCAAAATATTGATTAGCGATATAAACGGGGTAATTGTTAGGACTATATGGATCACTTACCGTGTATGCCAACCGCGTTTCCCGGTATAATCGGGTGAACTGTCCTCAGAAAATGGGAATCATGGTGTATGTCATGTCTAGCTGAAAATATCTTCCGAGCTTAGTGCCCCAAGACCTGGATAATAGAATACCATACTTCAGAGGTATGTCAATAATAACCACATCCATGAGAATACTTTTTACTGGGATTTGTGCAAGATTTACTACCAAGTCTTTGATCATGCCTACACATTTAACTTTTCTCGAATCAAACAAATACAGGTCTCCGTATGACCTGGTAATTTCAAGGCCAAGTCTATCCATAATGGCCTTGAGCATCACGTTATGCGAGGCTCCAAAATCCATCATGTAGTTATGTAGCAGTCGATCGTGCACATTTAGTGTAATGAAGAAAGGAGCGACGATATCTTTGAACCCTTCATAATGCAGACCAAAAATTATATTAGGCTTATCATCTTCCAAATTTATAACGTCATCTTGACTTCCTGTATCTGAAAAATTCATCATTCTAGTGATTTGTTTTCGGTAAACGAGATTCTTGGTTAGTTCAACCAGAGGTATCGATATTTTAATTTTTTTAATCTCATTTTCTAGACTGAAAGCCCCTATGGTTTTTTCGGTTTCTCTGACTGGCACTTCGGTCTCCTTCCTTTTAGGCCTGTTTGTTTGCATTGCTTTTTTTTCAGTTATTTTTACTTCCAATGTCTTTGTTTCAGCTATCCTGGTTTTCCCAGCTCGGGTCTTAGCTGCCTTTGTTTTGGCATTTTGTGGATATACTTCTTTTATTTGGGTGTTGGGTATCTCGACGTCCTTTGGAGAGGTCTCGTATACTTCTCCTCTTGGCTGGATTTTCTTTGGTGGAGTAGTCACCAAGATTTTATTTTTAAGCCTTAGATTGTACTTATGTTGGAGCTCGACCATTATGGTATCATCTAATCCTTGATATGAAGAATCATCTATATTGTTTATGTTTCTATCCTTATTAGATCGTTGTTCAGTGTCCAGAGACCTCTCATAATCTTCCTTAGTCAAATGGGGTTGTAGGCAATCGTCGCCTAAATTGTTCATATCTCCTTCTAGATCCTCAAATTCTTGTATGTCATTCCCTCCTATAAAATTTTCATTTTTTAAAGGGGTTTAAACCTTTTGATCTTTATTTTTAATCTATCTTTGTTGTATCTGAGGATTAGGGTTTTTTCTAAAATCTCTCCTAACGAATTGATCTGCTTTAGATTGGTCTAGCTGCATCCTTGAAAATTTATTTGATAACTCTTTTATTATCCTAGCCATATCATCCATTTTATCATATGAAGATCTCCTAGATCTTGAGGGTCCTGCCTGCTCCCTAAAACGTTTAATCTCTTTGTTTCATGTTTCCACTTTTGTTTTTAATTTCCCAGAGGCCATCATATTTGACTCAATTTCTACGACATCATCTTGCATTCGGGTAAGGTCGAATGCTCTCCTTTCTCTCAATAATAGTGAGAAATCGAGATCGAAATCTCCTGCAAAGGTTACCTTTGTTGCGGGTGGAGAAGGATTAACTTCGATTGGGATCTTGTTATATAATTTATTAAATCTCTGGATAAATTCAATAACCGTTTCAAAAAATTTCTTCCTTAATGCCCCAAACTTAGTAAACTAGTATAAGTGGTCCTTTCTTTCCCCCCATTGTCTAAGAAAAGAGTTTTCTAACACGCCATAAGATAATATCGAACCTGCAGGAAAACCTTGAAACCAAGTTCTCACCTTCCCTTCAAAATTTTGTACAAATAATTGTGAATACATGTCTTCATGTTCGAGACCAAGGATATCTACGAATTGGTCGAAGAAGTTGATATGTTCAGCAGTAGTTAGATCTCCTTCCCTGGTAAACTTAGGCAGGTTTTTCATATATTTCTCGGGTAAATCATGAAGGAGTACTGGGAGAACCAAAGGGGCGTATCTAGCAGCTACTTTGGCAGGAGGTGGGGGTTTCCCTTGGCTGCCCCCTCCTCCTCCTGCAACAACCATAGATATCCTAGGGGAGTTAACTAGTAGATTATAAAGAGGGTTTTGGAAGATGTACAGCGATCCCTTAGCTTCTTTGGGGGAAAAAAAAATGAAAGAGGGGGGAATGAGATACGGGACTCGGTTCCTCCGACTTGCAAGAAATGTAAACAGGGGAACCCACAAGTGTGGAATATAAGTATATGGTATACTCTTTGAGACTTTGTGAGGTCGGGAAACCTAACTGAAGGGTTGTTGGGATATCAATCGATGTGAGTTTTATTTAGGGCTTCTCGCCTTCGCTTACGCAGGAGGTAGTCGGATGAGATTCAGATTTGATTTCTGGGAACACTAAAATCAGGTTTGTGGTCTCGGCTTCAACTATCTTAGCCAATGTTTCTCCGGAAAGGGTTTGGGTGGAAACTTCTTGCGAAGTTAACGTTTCAAGTGGAATCATAGCTTTAGTATGTGTGTATTTAGGCTAGTAGGATGTAGTAGTTTGCTTAATGAAACCTCTTGTTTTTAGTATTTTTTCAGGATCAGAAACAGGCTTGGTCTGCTTAGCATCTTGATTTTGTCTGGTGTTCCTTCGACTAGATGCTAGCTTACTTAAATGTGGAGTCACCAAATGAATAATAACTGAGCCTTTAAAAGGTGTTCACTCTTTGTTCACTATCAAAGAGGGAAACTTATAAATGTCGTTTTCCCAGGGAAAATAATTTCGTCTCTCCGTTCCCCAGAAACGACGCCAAAAAGATGTTGTTCCAAAGTTTATACTGAAGGCGTGGGAGTATAAAGTCTAGGCATCTGAAAAGAGGGTTTATGACAAAAAGAAGAAGAAAACAAATCTTTTATAAGGAAAAGGATATATGGTTGATTTCTTCACCATTGTGCCTTCTCTCAGATGCATTTCTTGTTTTAATACTGCCTTCCTCTTCTTACTTAAAAATTAGTCAGAGGAGGGTATCTCTTCTCTAGAGATAGGAGTAAGGTCACTTGCATATATGACTTGCAGAAGGGGGTTTCCAAAAGTTGATTGTATAGGAGTTAATGATGCAATAAGGTTGCCCAATTCTTAAGATTGAGTTTTTCCTGCTATTTTGGGGATATCAACAGGGATAGTCGATGATGAAGGTGGAATCGTTTGATTCGATTTTGAAGGAGTCTCGGATTTAGAAATTGTTTCAGACCCTGGATTCTTTGATTGTGAAGTTTCTGCCTTTTGTGAAGATGCTTTAGTCTTCTTCAGATTTTCTTCTACAGTCTCTTTATCATGAGACTCTGATCCAAAACCTGGGGGAGTATTTTCTTGAGCTTGGGGAGGGGTTGTTGATTTTCCCTGTAGTATCTTCAACAAACCAATTCACCTATGCTTTTGGAAATTCAGAAAGCTGGTCTGTAGGTCAGGTGATAATGCTTGAACTCTATCCAATATTTCCTCATAGGTTATGGCTCCCTTGAACATATCGTCGCAGGGATAAGCTTCATGTTCATACATCTTCATATTGCAGTGAGTAAGATGATTTCCTACAATTTGATAAGGGTCATGTTTTCTGAGTCCAATATCTACCAATTTGATGTCTTCCAATGCTGCAGCTTCAACCTTGGAATGACCAAAGTTAAGCAGTGAACACTTCCCAATCTGTACAGGAAAAAGCGGCCAGAAATTTTTCTAGGATGCTTTCAATTCAGTGTCGATGCCACCTGTTACTATTTGGTAGGCCACCTCCCTGCACAACAGTCTGTCGGGGAGGAATTTCATAATTTCATGAGGAGGAATTGAGCACCCGAAAACCCTGACATGGGAGAAACCCTCTTCTATAAACCAATCCGCAATCGCCTTGAGGTTTCCCATGATTAACTCTGAAATACATGGGGGTGCATAACCATACAAAATTTGGTGCAAAGTATCACCACGTAGTGACAAATTTCATAAAATAAGTCTTTAACATTCTCCTCCCATAGTTTAGAATGATAAACATGAATGGGCTCTGTGCAGGTTGGGTTCCAGCTCCAGCTCATCAAAGGGAATGGATTCATGTAACAAACTGCATCCATAATATAGGCAGACATGTAAAAAGATGTAGGTCGGCCTTTCGATTTTGTTGTTTGGTACTCTACAACCTCACTAGCTAGATTATCTGATAAAATTTTACCCCAGTTGAAATTGTAACCCTCGGCTACTTCGTGCATAAGTGGCACCCATCCTGTAGGGAAATGGGTAGGGTTTTTCCTCCCGAAGAGTCTACATAGCATCAGGGATATATAAACCATGTATTTGTTTAGCAAAGTTGTGGGATAGCTTCCATGGGTATCGGCTCTAAATCTTGCTGGAATTCCCCACCAGTCTTTAATTATATTTGGATATGTTTGATCAAATTTTGTACACTCCTTTCTTTGAAATTCAGTTATGAATTCGGAATTATAAATGTATTTATAAGTAGGGGGTAGTTTGTACATTACTTGGATGTGCTCGGGTCTGAACGAGCCGACGATGACCCCTTGGTTGTTTTGAATGCTCCTTGTTGGAACATTGGTTTTCTCTAAATCCCAACATACCATGTCATTATATGACATGAGTCTCGGCCATGTGGCTATTTTTTGCAGCTCAGACTTAGCTATGTCTCTGAGTTTATTTCCATTCCTTTCATTCCCAAAATCGTCAAGGAAATTCCTAATCTCATAGTCCAAACTCTCAAAAATAATCCTTCGATATTTGATTGAATCCACAGCATGTGGCATAGTGTCTGATACCACATCTCCATCTGTGTTTGAGCTTCCACCTGCTTCTTCACTCTTCTTCGACACTTTTCTGGGTGCCATGGTGTCTGTGCTAAATGAAAACCTGTTGCAGAGAAGAAATACGTGAGCTCTTATGAATATAACTTGCTCCTAGTTTGAAAGTAAGAATGAAGTTTGAAATAACAAACCTTTATTTACCTTTAACTCATTTTAAATTTATCCTACCGATGCAAGCATTAAGAATTAAATGCTTTAATGGAGATGGTACACCTGGAGATACACACGCTATGTTCAAAATATCTTCATTAATCCATTATAGAGACTGCCACATATTGGCAATTTAAAACTGGGATTTCAAAAGGAATGTCATCAAGAACTCCCGAATGGCGAAACACAAAGAGTTATTTAACAATCCTTAATCCCGTTTTAAAATTAAAATAATTTATGTTTAAGCACTTAATTCTTTTGGGATTTCGTGTTTCGGTGTTTCAAACATCATGTCCCCAAGAGGTATGATACAAGTGAATCCTGAATTGTGAAACCACGATGGGATGTATTTAGGCGCTAATCGCTTGTGATGCAGACCCCCTACCTCAGTAGGGTCCACTGAACTCCCGGTCTTTGGATCGCTCTCTTCCCTGAGCCGAAATGGCTCTTCAGGCTCCTACTAGAACCCTTTAAACGAATCCACAGGTTCCTTCATCCTCTGGCACAGGCCTTGAGAAAACCTGCACGCTCACCTTTCGACGCTCTTCTCTGTTCTGAACCAACACACCTTCCGCGTTTTGGGGTTTCGGGACTCCTGCATGCGAGCTCTCCCAGGCTCCTTGTCCTTCCAACTACCGATATCGAAAACGTCGAAAAGGGCTTAACGGCTATGGATCGCCCCTTAGCCTCCATCCACGTGACCACCACTCTGTGACCACGCGCTAAACCACAAAGTGTTACCAGCCTTTCGCGATTCAAGATTTCACGATTCCGACTGCAACAATTTTTGGTCCTTCCAAATCCCGAGTACCGGAATGACAAAATCTACCCATGACCATGGTCTTCTTTTCGGGATTTCAGAATTTGCGATTTCACGATTCTGGCTGCAGACGGTTCTTGGTCCTTCAACCTCCCATTTCCCAAAATGTCGAAATACTACCCCTTGAGAGAACCTTTGGGGTTTTCCCCGAACCTTGACCACTCACCACATGTCTCCTTGATGAACGGTCCTGATGCTTTCACAATTTCGTGAGTTGGGACTTCTTGTCTCTCGACTCCTTCTCCTCGAACTTTCGGTGTCCGAAACACCAAAAAGGGCTTGGATATTTGACACCTGCCCTCCAAAATGGATGGCCCCGATGCTTTCGGGACTTGACGAGTCCTCTTCCCTCTGTTTTTACAAGGATTAAACTCCTCGCACCTCCTTCTGGATCCGATGACTATCGGTGCTTGGTGCTAGATCTAACGGCCCAGATCCTTTTTCCTGTGCACCTCCCAGGGACTCAACCATGTGCACATATCCTTGATCCAGCGGTTCTCAAGCCACCGTGCTTCATATATAACGGCTGGCACGATTTCACGAACCGAGAGTTCGCGATGCAGTGACTCCAAAATCCCTTGCCGCTCCAAACCCCGAACTCCGAAATAGAGAATTCGAGCGCGAGATTTCAGGATTTTGTGAACTAGGAGTTCACAATGCAACGACCCCAAAATCCCTTGTCGCTCCAAACCTCGAAGTCCAAAATAGCGAAATTCAACACCTTAGAGTGTTGAAAGACACTCGGCCTTAATCTCCTCACTACTCTACAAGATCACAACTTCGACACTTCTTCCACAAAGTGTCTCCACCTTCCATACGATTCCTCCCCCAGGGTGCTTCTAAGCGCTTAAATCCCTTGCAACTTGGTGCGATTCTAGGGCTCTCAGGATTTTGGCACTTCTCCACGAAGCGTCTCCACCGTCCATTTTAGCTGCTCTCCTGTGCGACCTCCCAGAGGTTAAACTTTGTGCACCTTCACCTGATCCAACGGTTGTCGGGTATTGGCGCTAGATATGATGGTTCAGATTTGTCTTCCTTGCGCGCTCTCCTCCTGAGCTTTCTTGGATTTTTGACTTAGAAGATTTTCTAAGTCTTGAAGGTCTCGACCTTCGACTCTTCCTCTTGCGAGCCCAGTTCCTTTGGGTCTCGTCTGCATTATAGAAACATTGTCCCTTCTGAGCTTCGTCCTCCTGAAGATTTACTCCTACGCACACCTTGCATTCAAGGATCTCGAATAACTCAGATTCGAGAAGTTTTCTTGAAAAGAAAACTCCTTACGCCCACCTGGCGTTCTCCTGCTCGATGCGCACCTTGTAGAGCCTACAGAGTATTCAACAACCCTGTGAGTGTCTTTTCTTCAACACTTCCCTTTCCTCAGAACTCGAAATAGAGTTCTCTGGTGCACTCTATGCACTTGCTCAATGCCCTCTTGGCAGAGCTCTACAGAACCTTTAGTAGTTTTGTCTTCTCTGAAATCGAAACAGAGTTCCTTCCTATGCACTTTATGCAACTGCTCAATGCCCTCCTGGAAGAGCTTCATAGAAATTCAAACGTTATGTCTTCTCTTCGTGCCCTCCCCTGCACAGCTCGTCCTCTAAGGTGTTCAACAACCTTGAGCCTCCTCCTTGAGTCTGTCAATATTTCTGGTGTGCACTCCTTGCACGTTCTTTCTGACTCCACAGAGCTCAAATGTGCACTCCTTGCACGTTCTTTCTGACTCTGCAGATCTCAGATGCACACTCCTTGCGTTGGCTACAAAACTTCCAATGTTCTATTGTGCACTCCTTGCACGGCCTAATGAACCCAAATAGAAACCGACAAACTCACAAACAGATAGTAAAATATATCTATAACCTATATCTACAGCATACAAGTGACATTCAAATGAATAAACATACACAGACAATTCATGGGCAGGAAAAAATTGCTCTTTGTATTAATGTCCAAATGCATATACAAAATGTGTTCTTACAAAAACTGGACTGCTACAGAGTCTCAGTTCTCTCCCTCAAGATCTCTCTACCTGAGAATTCTCCTATTCTCCCTCTCCACTCTACTCCTTGAGAGACTCATTACAAAATAGGGCTCTCTTGAGCTTATCCTTATCCACCGCCTTTGTGCTATTTCTATCTCAGAGCGGCTCCTACTCCTACGGCTACAGTACACAAAAGGAAGTCATAGACCTGACTGATTTGGACTTAGATGCAGGTAACCATTAAAGGAAACCTCAACCACTACCTGTGCAAAGGCATGATTTGGTCTCTATCAGCCTTACAACATTAAATTCGAA
The DNA here is from genome assembly GCA_032191745.1 of Picea mariana. NCBI lineage: Eukaryota > Viridiplantae > Streptophyta > Pinopsida > Pinales > Pinaceae > Picea > Picea mariana. The sequence goes on along the minus strand of JASDQU010736148.1, from coordinate 250,609 downwards.
TTCAAATTTTGAAAAATGACAGGATTGTGCCTCTCCCTTTCATGAATGCGCACTAGATGTGCTGGTTGGCTGGCGCTTATGCTGATTTGGAGTGATGCTCCTGCATCAGCTTGTTTTAACCCTTTAATTAATCATGATTAGAGGCTAACCTTTACTTTTCGTGGACTGGAGTATGAGGACTCCGACGACTCTTTAACGAAAAAAATCTTGAATCACGAAATCATGATGGGATTTATTATCATTAAACCTTCTTACTTCTTAATAAACATAGAATTAGCCTTTAAGAACTCCATGACTTCKAGAATCGGGGTTTAAGGAGACTCAGGGTCGACTCTTTTATTTCTCGAATTGCGACTGATTAACGATCTGTTAAGTGTGTTTAAAACTTAATTAATCATGATTAAAAAAGTATTTCGTGAAAGCGCGTCAAGACTTGAAAAKATKTTTAAGTTTGAGATGGCCAAAAAAGAACATGTGAAAGTCTTATAAGGTCATTAACACCTTTTCGAGACTTCGGTATCGAGAATTTTGGAGTTKCGATCAGAAAGCATACTTTGTGAATAGCCGAAATCTGAAAACTGAAAGTCCCGAAAGACATTTTGACTTATTTTTTGAGCTAAGGGAGGCTCCATAATCAGGAAAAAAGGAGGTTTGGACTTAGGGAAGAAAAAATAAACTTTGTTTCAATAGGCACCTTTTCCAGGTACTTTGTAGAAATACAGTAAAGCATAGCCAACACTTGGCGAATTACACCAGAGGTGGTCGCACAGTTCAAGGACATAACCAACTTCAAGGTGTTCAGACACAACATGTGGATCCAAGCGCGTAGGTATTCAGGAAAGCAGTAGCTTCAATTGATATACTGTGTCATAGAGGAAGACGTAGAAATGGCTATGAGCGATTGGACCAACGATTGGAAGATTCTAGTCTTAAATCAAGAAGTACCTAAGGGTACGAAGGTGGATGCAGGGCAAACCAAGACACCTGCAGGAGACAAATTCATGCCCAAAAGGATGAAACCAATGCAGAAGCCAACACAACAAAATAAGGGGGTTGTATCAAAGATGGATGCACATGCAACAAAGAATGACACTGCCCCACAATAGAAGGAACAAGGAGCGGGGGTTACAGAAACATAGGGAACCACCTCAACATATACTCCATAGGAACTAGGGCCACCTAAGTGGAAAATTTCATAGACAAGAGGAACGCACAAGAAGGAAAAAGCACATAAAGAGCCTCTTGAGTACACGATCACAAAGGACACCGCTGACCTCGTGGCAAATAAGGTGCAAGACCGCGTAGTAGAAGAATTTGAAGAAGCCAAGCACCAAAGAGAGAAAATACAAGATGACATGGATGGCATAAAGCAGGTCCTTGAGCAAATCATAACCACACAAAGTTATGAAAGGGGAACAAAATCCTTCCCCAAGGGAGAAACAACAATGAAAACAAGGAATATGCCACAAAAGGAACACACATTTCACGCAATGTCCCAAGCGAGTCCAACATTCAAAGTAACAAATGACATGTTGCACATGGATGAA
>JASDQU010736148.1:205182-249042 GCA_032191745.1 Picea mariana | reverse complement strand
GGTCCTTGAGCAAATCATAACCACACAAAGTTATGAAAGGGGAACAAAATCCTTCCCCAAGGGAGAAACAACAATGAAAACAAGGAATATGCCACAAAAGGAACACACATTTCACGCAATGTCCCAAGCGAGTCCAACATTCAAAGTAACAAATGACATGTTGCACATGGATGAAGCTGCAACACATACACCATTGAAATATTTCACGCAGGTTGACATGGTATTAGCTAGAATACCCAAAAAGGTGATTTATAGACTCCAATTTAGTGTCGCGCAAGAGGTGCAGTCGCACGCGAAGACAGATGCAGTAGAACTGTAGGAAACAAAAAGTGACAAGGAAGCATTGGAGCTCATGGTCAAACAAGTAAAGTTTGAGACCAAAGGAGAGAAAGAGCACATAGATAAAATCGAACAGGGGGTGACAACAGTCTACAACCACCTTCCAAACAACGCGCAGGTTGAGAGTTCAAGTACATAGGGGAAACTCAATAAGATTTCCCAAACCATTGACCACTATAGGAAACAGATTAAGGAGMTGAAGGAAAAATTGACTCYGACGACTCCACCTGAGGTTAGGGAGAAGAGGAAAGAAAACGTTGCACTCCAACTAGCAGAGTTGGAGAAAGAAGCCAGTAGAACAGCAGAATTGTTTGACAGAACAATGCATCTTTGGAAAAAATTGGAGGAATATGAGGAGGTCCATCAGTGGAACCAGGAGGAAGAGAGAATAAGTGAAAAAATCCAGGACCTCAAGCAGAGGCAAAAGACAATGAGCATCATTAATCGTTTCAAAGGAACACATGAGATGAAGATATTGCAAGCCGAGCTAAAGACTGTGGCGCAAAAACAAGAGATACATGCACAAATGGAACCCCTCAAAGAGAAAGAGACAAAAATGATTGCGCATATGGAGGAAGAGAAGAAGAATATGGCGCAGACACATGCAGAATGCATAACCATAGTTTAGGAGGAATTCACAACACAAAACTTAGAAGCACTTACAGAAAAGACCGTGCAAGTCCAAACACGAGGAAGGGGACTTCCAGACAAGTTCCACAGACTATCAGAGGCTATCAAGGGAGCACGCAGTGCCTAGGTGGCTCGGGACGAGCCACRTGTTAGTGTTGGGGGCCTGTTGGGCACAGACCCATTTTGGGATAAAGACTAATTTTGAAGAATAAAGCGCAAATAAGGAAAAGACAACTGGCAGGAAAAGAAACATGTGTAAGGTAAACACACATGCAGAGGAGGAAATCATKTGATACATGCATGCAAGAATACCTAACCATTCTAGGGTTAGGGTTTTGGTAAGAGGATGCAATTCTTGGTAAGACGAAAACATGTATAAATAGGTACCTAGTAGGTCTAGGTCGGGGTTGTTGTTCGAAGACTATTATTAGTTATGGTTCAAGTTTTTATTTATGATGCAGAATGTCTGTAAAATTCGTTCTTCTTTTGTAAGTTGTTGAGCTGAGGAGAGGAAATAAGGTAGATCTGGAGGGTTAGATCACAGTCTGGGGAGCCTGGTGTGATCTAGTCCACCTCATTGTATATCTCATCCTGTTGATGGAGAGTTTTAATGCACGAGGCATTGTAGTTTTGGAAACACCATAATAAAAGAGCAGAGAATCCAAATATTTGTGGACGTAGCCCAAGAGGGGGTGAATCACAGTAGATCATGTGTTATGTGATTGAATATTGAGTATTTTCTTTACTGTCAATAATTATATATCAGACAAATGCATGAATGACTTAGTTAGATATTTTATTTTACATGCATGAATAACAATGACAAAATATTCAAGATAAGTTGAATGTTAGAGTACACAATTGAAGATCACAGAGTGTAACCCCATGTCCCCACTCATTCCCAGGATGTAAGCACCTGGGCATTGCAACCACCCATAAGAACTATCTCAGGTGAGACTGCGCAGTGCATTATGTGTGTTTTCTTGCCTTCTGGTTTACCAGGAGGGCCGATAGTTTTAGGGGGTTTTGTTGGAAACCATAGTAGATTTGAACCTGGGTCAGGCCTAAAATGGTATTTAGAGGAAATAAACAACCAACATAAGTGTTCCAAGATCACCATATTTTTGATGACTTAGAACGTTAAGGTTAGTATTGTGATAAATATTTTGAAATTGTGATCTAATTTGGGTATATGTGGTGCACTCTAAGAAAAAATGTTTTTAATATTCAACCCTCTTAGTGTCACAAAGATGAAAAATTATTTCATCCCAGGGTGTTTTAGGAATTTTCCAAAGCTCAGTTTCACTATGCAACTCATGAGAGTTTGTTCTTTCCCAGTTTCACTATGCAACTCATGAGAATTTGTTCTTATTTTAGCAATGTTGATTTTCTTCTTTACTCTAGTCAAAAGAGAGAGATACTTTTGATCTTATAGGTTAGGTTGAGCACCTCCTTATAGTATCTTAATTTTATTTTATCCTCTAATTATTTATAGCACCATAGATTCTCCTTAAATTTAGATGTAATAATATTTTTTATATTACCAATATTCTACAGAATAATTTATTCCTTTATTCCCCAATGATTTAGACAAGACTTGAAATCTTTATGCTATCCCTGTTGATTCATTGGTGGTTTTTGTTGGATTTTGAAGCAAGTTTGGGGAGCCTCTTGTCATCCATGTTGTTTAAATTGTTATTGTACAATACATACCTAATCATAGTTGTTCTCTCAATGGGGGAATGGCTCACTTCTACGAGGGGGATAGAATAGGGTGTATTGACCTTAATTTTGAGATTATAAGTTATACAATTCTTTTGGATCTTCTTTATCTTTTTCCAAGATTTTCTAGAGATACTGCATCCCCAAAATTCACATCCATATAAGATAACAAGAGTGATGAGAGTTTCAAAGAGGAGTTTTTTCTTATTTCGTAGCCAAAGGTTTGCTAATTTACAATTGTTTTCAAACCCATAGTAATATTTCCACCCTCCATTTATAATTTTCTCAATGCTATAGTTCCAATTGAGCTTGTGATGAATATTGATTTTGAGATATTTTTATTAAGGCACTTCCTCCAGGTTGTTGTTGTCATAAGAAAAAGTACTGTAGGTGACCCTTTTGGATTTAATTATCATAACCTTTGTTTTGTCAATGTTTATAGTYATACCCATATTAGAGTTGAAGTCCTAGARGATTCTTAGTTGCTTACCGAGGCCATAGGGACTCCTCTCAAAAAGAACAATATTATCATCATAAAGAAGAAGGATGATGACTATACTAGMAAGAGTTGAGCGAACACAACTTGCTTCTTCCAAACAATCTTCTTATACACCAAAAAAGGGTAGGGGATAGAGGACACCCTTGCTTGACTCCTATATTACAATTAATTTTTTCAACCAACCCTCAATGTTTCTAAAGTTACTTGGCAATAACATTCTAACACAACCTTACTACCAAAACTCTCAACTCGAAAGGAATTTTTATCTCTTCTAACCTATTCCAAAGGTTATCCCTAGATATTGTGTCAAAATGTTTTCTAAATTCAATGAAACAACAAAGAATATTATTTTTATATTGTGACACTCCTCGACAATGATCCTAACTGTAACAAGGTGGTCCAAAATCAAATGATAGCATTTGAATCCAACCCGACCTATATATTTTTTCCATGGATTTCTAGCCATATGTTGATATTCTTTTTCCAAAATACGTATGTATATCTTGGCTAAAATGGGGCTAATCATAATGGTCCTATAATTAGAGGAATTTTTTTTATCCCCACTTTTAAAAATAGGTACAATGAGGCTTTGAATCTAGGGTTTAGGAAAGCCTTGCTTGATTGTTAAATTGAAGAGATTATGTATGTGAGGGATGAGGATAGGCCCTCCAATTTCTAATATTTCAGTTTGGTAGTCTTCAATATACTTAGATTTCACTTTTGTGAGTCACTTAAACCCAAACTTTATGTCCTCTATAGAAAAAAAATTTATCCTTTGTAGAAACACTTGGAATGTTGTTCACGATATTAGAGGATTCTTAAACATTTTGAGGTAGGAATTCTAGTACTTCAAAGGAATCATATTATTTTATTTAGTTTTATGAATTATAATTTTCCTCCAAGATTTCTTAGGATCTAGCTTAGATAGGTGTAAAATGTTCTCTTGCTTCCTATTTATGTAGTGCCATTTTTTTCTTTTAATTAGGGTTTTGTATCTATTTATATTATTGGATTTTAATGACTCATTAGAAGAATTCCTAATGGATTTTCTAGCAATTTTACACTCATTATCATACCGAGGATTGGTTTTTCTATTTTCCTTTTTACATAACACCTCGATAGAGAATTTGTTAATGGAAGTAGAGAGGGTTGCCATAAAATTATGATAGAGATCTTCAATATTGTTCTTATATGATAGGAGATTTAGTTCACTATTTAAGTCCTTTAAGAAAAGAGTTATCTTCAATGGGGATTTTGTTCTCGGCAAAGTTTAGAGTTAGGATTAAAAGTCTATGATGAAAGTCAAGATCATGGTAATTTAAAATGTCAAAATTTATTATTTCGTTGTATACTAGGATATATGATATCACATAATCCACAACACTATTTCCCAACCTATGGATACAAGTCATCCAGTTGGATTTCAGCCACTTCATTAGACCATTGCAAATTATTAGATCTTGAGAACTACAGAGCTTGATTAGCTCAGTACCAAACAAATTCTCAATTAGGTATTTAGAGTTTATTTTGTATCTATTAGCTAAAATAAAGTTCTCATCTAAACATAGAGGATTAGGGTTGGAGTAATTGCATAAAAGAATAGCTTGATCAATTGCAATTCTAGCGTTAAAGTCTCCTAGCAGGATGACACTTCATCTCTTAGATTGCAAATATCTTGTTCTAAGCTTTTGTAGGGACATATTTTATCTAGATTGTTTTTCTTATAAAAGGTAGAATTAGTAGGCACAAAATAACAAATTTCTATATAAATATTCTTAGCATTAATTTCTGAAATCTCCATTCATATGTATTGATTGAGAGGCTCTTTCTTATGAATTCAAATGTGAGGAAAAACATTCATTTTTATGTAAAAATCTATGCATCCAATCCCTCTCCAAGAGGATTTCTTGTTCTATGACGAAAAAAAAACAAATCCTTCTATGTTAGGGAGCTAAGATTCTTCATGCTCCCAATTTTCAATTAGAAAAATGCTATGAATATCACTCAAGTCCAAATTAATATATCCCTTTTTCTCCATGGAAAGCCACAACAATTCCAAGAGAGGAACCAGCGTGTCCCAAATTCCTATTTATTATTATATTTTTGGTCATTGTCCCTAATAATATCCTTTTGATTTCTAATTATTGCCCATTTTCCTTCATGGCTTCTTTCACCTTTTGAACTTCCTTCCTTAATTCAACTAGGTCTTCTAAAATATGGTCTTTATTTGTAAATATTCTTGACTCTTTTAAGCTCATAGATTTAATGAGTATGCCATATTTATGGTCATTAGATCTTACCTTCACACGAGTCAACTTATCTTTATGTTTGATTATTTTTACCAACCTCTTTTCTTTCCATGAGGCAAGTTGTTTCAATTTGTGATTTATTTTTTTAGTTCATCCTTGACTATTACTAGCATGTTCCCATCCTTTTGTTCTTTTATAAAAACAATTATGAGGTTCAAGTCTCTTTTTTTTTGCTCATGGTCTAACTCTATGACCTTATTCATTTCCTCTTCGATAGATTCGATATGCAATTTATTTTCCAAACTATTTAGGTCTAAATTTTTATTTTTTTTAAGCTAAAACAAGGGACTTCTATTAAATCATAGAATAATCTACAAAAATATGTGGTCAGGGGGGTCTACCTCAAAGGGAAACTTGACCCCTAAACCCTATCAAAATACTTCTAGAGATGTTAAATATACTTTCAGAGTTCACAAAAGGACTATATGATACCATCGTCGAGAGATTTTTTGATCGAGAGACTAGAAGAATCCTAGCCTATATATGGAAAACAAAAAGTAGGGGCCATTAGCAGACTCCCCTCAAGCACGACATAACCAAGAAAAATAAAATAAAAAAACCAATAAGTTGGGATATCCCTAATAAGAAGCTGGTGCCATCTGCATCGAGCTATGGTCTGGTCTAGAATGGCTCATGGGTTCCTGCTTCAGCTAATGTTGGTTCTCCTGTCGATTGAGGGTCGAATCCTTTTGGGTTTGATCCTTGTCGTCCTCTATCTGAATGGGTATGAAAATATATTTGAGGGGAGATTCACGCTACATAAATTTCACCTTGTTGTTTGGGCTCTACTCTGGCTAACTGAACCTGAACTTAATGGCATGTTGGGATCAACAAAAAAGTTCAAAATTCCCCTTTAGAATGTGAATTGCCTAAATAATCTCAGAGTTATTATGGTGGGTTTCATTGACCTATGGGCCACTGACACTTTAGTCATCCAATAGGATTTTACCATTCAGAAATACTTTGTGTCTCTGGTCCAAGGGTCGTCCACCCATCGAGTCGCTTCTTGGATTATTTCATCCTCCCAGGTTTTCCTTCTTCTGGACAGAACTTTGTCTTCAATAATGTTCCCATCCTGAATCTCTTCCATCTCACATTGCACTCAAAAGCATTCCTCAGTTGCACAATATTCCTTTTCTTCTCTGGAGAGACATTTGTGGCCTCTCAAGGTTGAGGCTTCATTGTTGTGACATCCAGTTTTTCCCCACTTCAGATTTTTGTTCCAGCTACGGGCCATATTTCTCCTTCAAAAAATTCTGACATCCAGACTAAGGGTCGACCAAAGGAGGGTTGGGAGATAGCAGCTGAGAGGGAATATTGGGAGCCTGCTCCCTCGATCGTTGTATTTATGGTTGTGAGCCTTGTCATTGAATATACATCTCTGGTTCTCCTCGATCGTGTTTTGTACTTGGTAAAACTTCTCACCAATATATATGATGGAGGAAAGGGTGATTAGACATCGACCCTTCTCCTTTGGACTGTCAAGATTTCTTGTGGCATGCAGCCACTTATACCTATGATAATATAAGCATCCTTTCAAGCAAGCTCTTCTTTTCCATAATTCTTTAGTACGATTCGTCATGGGGGGTTAACCGCAGGCCGACCCGTCCTTGCCCAAATTCTCTCCATCATACTTGTCCTTCGCTTTAAATGCCTCCTCATTTATGTGTGTGTTTCCCAGAGGCCGCCTGTATTCTCCTCATGGCTCAGGGTATGGGACCACTACATGGAAGGTCGTCCTATCATCCTCTGTGCATCTCACAACATATTCGATCTAGTTGTCCTCCTTGAATGCTTCATGATGGGGACCTTGCTCCTAAGTATCTCTATCGGTATGCTCTATGGCTACCCTCCACGTTGTCACGTCATCTTGGCAAGTGCGTTGGATCTGATATTCTATTCCACCTATCAATGGGTCTCCCGGATGCCATATCTAAAACTTCTCATGCACTATGACACCTATGTTGTCCATGCATTCAACCACCACGTTGGATTTCCTTGTGATCATCTCAGAGACGATGATCATTATTTTAATTACGATGGACCCCAGGACTGTAAATCCATATCTTAGGCACCAGTTCTGAGATATCATCTCTGCTTTGGCCTTGTTCATGAGCTGTTGGAGTCCTTTCATAACCAGAAGGGAATAACCCTCAACTTCTAGGGCCGAAAAACCTTTGTCTATTGCTACTTCGATGCCTCTCCTAAGGCCCACGAGATCTGATGCATTGTTTGAAGTAACTCCTAGGTTGGTCGTAAAGAAAATGAGGGATTCTCCTTTGTGGTTCCTAAATACCCTACCTGCCCCTGCTGGGCCTGGGTTTCCTATAGAATTTCCGTCAAATTTTATGTTGATAAATCATTTATGAGGGGGTCTCCAAAAATCCCTAATCCAGGCTTTGTCTATCTTTTTCACCTGGAGTTTCTGATTGAGGCAAGGACCCAAATTCCAATTGATGAAAATGGTTGTTTCATATTCTTGAACCTAGAGATATTGAACCGTCCACTAGGAAGTTTCTATGGATTCAATCATATTTATGCTGATAAACTCAAAAAGTTGATTTTTGGAAAGGGAATTGTCTTTAAAAATTCTCCGGTTCCTTTATTTCCATACCTTCCACATAAGGATACCTAGGAAAATTTCCAAAGATCTGTTAAGGAGGTTATTGTTGAAGGGGTTAGCATTCCAGAGTTCTACAGTAGCTATGACATTGTCTCTTTGCATGTATGTTCTCCAAAATTTGGTGGCTCCTTGGTCCCAGAATTGCATCGTGAAATTATATTTCCTCAGGAGATGATCTTGGGTCTTTTTGGACTCATAGCATAGAATGCACCTTGATGGACCAGTGAACCCTTTTTTAAGGAGCCGATCCCAAGCTAGGATTCTTCTATTAGTGACCAGCCATAAAAAAGTTGAAATTTTGGGCCAAAGAGATTTGGACCAGATTTTACTCCAAATGGTTCTAAAGGGAAGAGGGCCTGAGTCCTGCAAAATTTGGTAGGTTGTTTTGACATTGAATTATCCATTTCCTTGAAATCCCCATCGAATGATGTCTTCCCCTTATTTTCACTCAACCTATCTCTCTTGAATAATTTTGGAGAGCGACTCCTTGGTCTCTTATGTCCAAAGAATTGGCCATTCMTCTAGAGGTTTCCAGGAGCACATGAGGTTATTCGTAGAGAGRGGCGGGTTCTTAGGGCTCGAAACTTATCTTCATCCCCTAAAATGGGGATTTTTTCCCATGCATTGTCCCAAAACAGGGTTGAAACTCCACTATGGACTTCCTATAAATAATGAGATTGAACCATCCGATGATTTTTCCAAATGTTATTCCAGATCACCGAGCCTGACYGGATTATGTATGCTCAGATTAGGCTTAGGATAGGGATGAGAGGAGTGTATTTACCCTTCCATAATTTGGCCCAAAGGGCAGAAGGGGAATTGATCCAGTGCCACCATAGTTTGGTGGCCAATGTGGATCTAGTCAAGAGGGGATCTCTGACACCCATCCCCCCATGAGATTTGGTTCTACAGAGGGTCCATCAGGCCACCAAAGGGCATTTAGGATCTTTAGGGGGGCCACCCCAGACAAAATTTCTTTGGAGGGCCCTCATCTATTGAAGGATCTTCACTGGGGATGCTAGGATCGAGAAGCTATAAACAAGGAGAGCTAAGAGGATTGACTTCAAGAGAAGGACTCAACCCAGTAGGGATAGAGATTGGTGGGTCCAACTTCAGAGTTTTTCTTCCATTTTAGCCAAGAGGAGCTCCCATGAGGGGTTGTGGGGTGATTTAGAGAGAATGGGGGCTCCTAAATATATAGTAGGGATGGACGAGATTTGAAAGCCTTTCAGGTTGGCTAAATGTCTTTGCACACTAGGGGGTGTTGAAAAAGAATAGCTGGTATTTTTCTTGGTTTATAACAGTACCCAAGGCTGAGTTGAAGTGGTAAATAATTGACGTAAACCCCTTCACTTATTTGACTGTCGTGGAGCCCATTAGGATATTGTCATCCACAAACTAAAGGTGCGACAGAGCCTCTTCCCCTTGTATGAAGGGTAGCCCTTTGATCATGCCTTCTTTCTTAGCTTTTGAAAGGCTCTGATCCAATCCTTCCGCCAAGATTATATAGAGGAAATTGGATAAGGGATCATCTTGTCTCATTCCTCTCTAAGAATTAAAGTTTCTAGTAGGGGATCCATTTAATAATATAGAGAAGAAAGCCGATGTAACTATATTCATGACCTAGGTTACTCATCCTTCTTCAAAATCCAAGGCTAAGAGAATTTTTCTGAGGAAGTCCCAGTTCATCCTGTCATAATATTTGGACATGTCCAACTTCCTCATCATACCCACTTTTTTGGATATTTTGAGGGAGTGTATCGTTTCATGAGATACTATGATGCCATCAAGAATTTTTGTGACTTCAACAAATCCTCCCTGTTCCTGAGAGATGATTATTGGGAGGATTGGTTTAAGCCTAGTGGCTATTGGTTTAGATATAATTTTATAAATGATGTTACATAAATAAATAGGACGATACTTATCTGCAGAGCTTGATCCTTTGATTTTCAGGATCAGAGTAAGGAAGGTAGCATTGAAATCTTGAAGAATTCCTTTGGAAGAGTGGGATTCTTTGACCACCTCCCAGATGTAGTTGCCTAGAACATGCCAACCAGCTTGGAAAAATTATTACGTGAAGCCATCTGGGCCTGGTTATTTTCCTGAGGCCATAATTTTCACAATCTCCTTCACTTCTTCAAGGGAAACTGAGTGAAGCAAATCAAGTGATTGCTCTGGTTCGACCAACCTTGGAATAGCTCGGGTGACTTTAGAGATTGCCTCTTCTCGATTGACCTCAGGTATTGAGAGGGGCTTTTGAAAATAATGAAGGAGTTCATTCTCTATGTCCTCCTTATTTACTTTAGTTCTTCCATTTGGCGCTTTGATTTCCACTATGTGATTTCTTCTTTGCCTTTGTATTAAGGAGTTGTGAAAGAACCTGGTATTTTTATCCCCTTATTTTAGCCACTGAATCCTGGATTTTTGTTTCCATAGTGTCTCTTCCTATTTCTCTCTTTGAAATAGTTCCTCCTTAATCTTGAATTCTCTCTTCGAGAGGTCACTCGAGAAAGTTCCTTGAATACCTTGAAGATGAATATCTTCCATTTTTTGTTCTATTTTTTTTTTCTCCTCAAAGATATTTCCAAAGACTTCTTTATTCCATTTTCTTAAACATTGGTGTATATGTTTCAACTGTTGTTGAAACTGGAACATTTTGGTACAGTGGAGGCCTCTCAGTTCTGACCACCATAGCTCAAGGTTTGACATGAAATACGAGTGATCTAACCAGAACTTCTCAAATATAAAAGGAGTGGGTCCTTGTTTCCAAACATGGGCTCATTCCAAGGCTATAGGAGAATGGTATGAACCTTGAAAAAGAAGGACCTTTGTTGATAACCTTTGTTTTTCTATGAAATTTTTTTTCTGAGAGCGGGAATCTATCTAGACAGACTGTGATTTTGTGCTCTTTTCCTCTTTTTTTGTTCCATGTAAAGATACCATTCCTAGAAGGGACGTCGACTAAGCTGATATTTTCTATGATCTCTCTAAAGGATTTACTCTCTTGATCAATCCTGCGGAGAACTCCCTCCTTATCCAAAGGGTTTTTTATCATGTTGAAGTCCCCCCGAGAATCCATACTTGATTTATCATCGAAGCTCCTAGAATATTTTGTCAGAAAGTTGGCTTAGGTTGATGGACAATTGGTATGGATTTTTGGTTTTCATTGATGTCAACCATTAGAGAGTGATATTGTATATTGATGTATACACTTAGTGATTGATGTCAACCCTTGGAGAAAGTCTAGTAGCGAATTCCGGTAGCACAAAGGTTTGGGTAATGGACCCAAGTTTGTTTGATGTATAAGGGTATGAGTTTGAATATATTTGAAGGTAATACTATTCTATATGGGTAGTACATGTCATGATATTTCTATTGGTATGTGGAACATCACATAACTCCTCACGGTTAGAGAGTTATGGCCATGTGAAGTTGGAGAACCCAGGTTTGGGTAATGGACCCAAGTTTGTTGGATGTATAATGGTACGTGTTTTGATATATTTGTTGGTAAGACTATTCTAGATGGATAGTACATTTCATGCCATTTTTGGTGGTATGTGGAAGGTCACATAACTCCTCATGGTTTGAGAGTTATGGCCTTACGAATTTGGAGGACCCTCATATGTTAGCTTGAACCCCCAAAAGGTCAAAGAAGTCAAAGTGCTCGCAAAGAAGAAATTATTTAAATAATAAAGTGAAGTGAAAAAGTCAAAAAGGATTATTTAAATAATAAAGTGAAGTGACAAAGTCAAAGAGGATTGTTACAAAGTTACAAATCAGATTTGGATGATGAAATTGATGAGGGCTTTTGGTTGAGGTACATGTTGGGTACATGGTTGAGACAAGTAGTTGACGAGTTGGCACATACATGAGGTGTATAGTTGATGATGTTGGTACATATTGATGAGTCATAGTTGATGAGTATTTTATAAATGAGGTAGAGGTTGGTGCAAGGTTGATGCACTTGTTTATGGTACAGGTTGATTACATGTTGTTTGGTATAGGTTGGTGCATGGTTGATTCACTTGTTTATGGTACAAGTTGATTACAAGTTGAGGTACAAGTTGATGCATGGTTGATGCATGGTTCATGTTATTGGTACAAGTTGTTTGGTGCAGGTTGATTGGTACATGTTTAGAACAATATATCTCATAGTGATAGTGTGACAGTGGTTCCATCATTCCACTTATATACCAAGGTGGTTGGACGGTTCAAGGATAGGTGGTTGTAGCCACCTTCTGTTTGTAACCAGAGAACATAGGGAGTTGTAGCCTCCTCTTGGTTGTAGCCAAAGAATTGGGGAGTTAGAGCTTCCCTCATGTTGTATCCTGAGAAACTAGGGGGTTGGAGCCTCCTTCCAGTTGTAGCTAGAAAACAAAGGAAGTTGGTGCTTCCAATGAATGTAATTCTTAAAGACATATAAGAAAAAGCATGATGTGGTTTTCTCCCGCTTTGGGTTTCCATGTAAAACATTGGTGTATTGTGAATCTATGTGATTGCTCATTTTTTCATTGTTTATTTACTCTGCAACTATTGGATGATAATTCTACATTGATATAACACTTGCATTTTATGGTGAAAAAAGATTGCATTTCTCGATTATTGATTCAGCCCCCCTCTCAGTAATCCAACAATTGGTATCATAGTTGGTTCTTTCATGAAGCAGTTTAACCACTGGAAGGAGATCATGGATTATTCTAAGAATGGAGTACCGATGTTTAATGGTCATAATGGTTTTAAGTATGAGATGTGGAGAAAAAGGACATACATATTTTTACAGGCACACAGACATTATATTTCGCTATCAGTTGTTACAGGATATGATAGTTCAAAAAGGGCAAAGACTACAACCAAGAAGGAATTGAAGAAGAATAACAAAATAGCAGTGGATTTCATCTCAGAAGGATTACCTAATCTGGTAAGAGAAAAGGTTGGTAAATGTTCATCAACCAAAGAACTTCGAGATAAGTTACATGACATATATTCTTCACCCATTGCAGATACAGAAAATGCTAAAGAAGATGTAGATACAAAACAAGAAGAAATATTCAAATCATGTTAGATAGATTCAGAAGAGGAAGAGTGTGAAAAAGCAGAAGTTGATTACAGAGAAAAAATGATCAGTGCAATTGAATATTTAAAGAAAGAAAGAGAAGAAAACAAGTCATCCAAGAAAGAATTGGTGAATCAAAAGGAAAGTGTTCAAGGTTCCGAAAAATATCATCAGGTCATCAAGAATTTAAGAGCTCAACTAGAAGAGGCCAGAAGAATTGAAGAAACTCTAGAATATCAAAAGAAATGTTTAGAATCCAACATAGCAGCACAAAAGGAAGAAGCGGAAAAGAGAGAAAATATATGGATCATCTCAAGGAAAGAAACAATGACTTAAACCAACTTGAGGAAGAGTTTGGTCAAGAAGAGAGAAGACTCGAAGAAGAAATAATTACATTGAAAATACAACTTTAAGAAGCAAAGAGAACAGAAGAGGTCATGAAGTCTTAGATAATGAAGAAAGAAGAAGAGGTTGAGAATCTTGAAGAAGAAGTTGTCACACTAAGAGTCAAAATCGTCAAGCTCAACAAGAACGTTGAAGAGACAGAAAAATCCACATCAGTTGTAGAGAATGAAGAGAAGCACTCTACGTTGCTAGAAAAGAAGAATGAAGAAAATAGAAAGAGTTATGCAGAAGTACTCAAAGGAAGGAATCATGGTCAACTAGAATCTAAGAAAACTAATGAAGATACATCTTCAAGAAGACCATCCATGTTCAAGCCACAAAGAAGCTTCAATCATGATCACGATCAGTCAAGGTAGAAATTCAGAAGAACTGCACCACAAAGAAGATCATTCACTCCCAGGTATGCAAATTTATTTTATGTTCATTGTTTTTATTGTACTAACTTTGGACATTAGGTTGTAGATTGTAGGGATTATAAAAGAAATGTTCAAGCAAAAAATGCCTATGTAGCCCCATGTAACATTGAATGTTACAAATGCCATAACTATGGACACATAGCTCATGATTGTAGAAGCATGATCGATACTTCCATGAAAGAGAACATTGATATCAAATATAAGAAAGTATGGATAAGAAAACATGAAGAACAGGTGAACAAAGACCAGGTCCGAAAGATCGCAAGATTGGCAATAAAATGAGATGAAGAAAAATCTACAGAGAAAAAGAAGGATGTCAGATATAGAAAGGTTTGGAAAATAAATGAAAGAAAAGAAGGACAAGTAAATAAGGAACATGTTCAAGGGATTGTACTTTCAGGTACTGTAGTGAAAAATGAATCCATAGACAGAAAGAAACAAGTCAAATCTTAGAGAGATGATGAATCTATCAATGAAGATGATGATGAATACACATTAGAGAAGGAATTGTTCTGAGCCATCTAGCTTAGAGACTCCCAGGTAATATGAATATTAGACAAAGGGATTCTATGCGATAGTTATGACAGACCAAAGAACCATCCTTCAAGAAGCTTGCAGAGTTTGAGAAGACAGATCCAGAGAAGCCAGTTAGCAGAAGCACATTTTGATAGATTAATCAAGACTTCGTGATAGTATAGTGATAAATGGGTCAGCATTATGGATAGTTGGGCAAGTAGAGTCTTGGATAGTATAGACACAAATGGATTTGTAAGAATACTTAGCAGGTTTGGAAAGATATATGAAAGTGGACAAGAGAATGATACTCTATACTAGATAAATATCTACAACGGGTAGGGTTCAGAAAAGGAAGTGCAGACAACAACCTCTACATCAAGGTAACTCAAGATAGTATTTTATTAATTGAATTTTATGTTGATGATATTATTTTTGGAAGTACTGATGATAGGTTAAGCCATAAATTTGCAAAGGACATGCATAATGAATTTGAAATGTCATTACTTGGAGAACTATCCTTTGCACAGAGGGCCTTTTTTCTTTTCCCTATGCAAACTTATCATCCCTTTTTTGACAAATCCAGAGCTAAAAATAAACATTTTTCCACATATACACGCCCTATCAGCTATACAACAAGTGTATACGCAGGCTTCTCCACTACAGCCCTCGTACATCGGGTTTTGTGCCAGAAAATACAAAAATGGAGTTGGTTTTCAATGTCATGACAAGAGATCTCTGATCCTTGGCCTTCCATATACTGGAAACGTTCTAACTCGACCCTTCAATTGAATTTTGAAGGCTATAAGAGCACAATTTTGAGCTATGGAAGAGAGGAGAAAGCATTCAACTTTGAGAGAAAAGTTACTCTGGAGAAATTACTTCATATTGAGTCTGCATCCCTTTGTCCCTCAAGTCTGAACACAATGTTCAGCCCCCAAGTTCTTTCCCTATTGTTGAGAGAACCTCATTGTCTCTCTCTTTTGAGATTGCCTTTGGTGGAGGATTGAAGTGGTGGAGACCCAGTTGGAAGGAACTTGGTTCCTTGGTTTCAAACCGTGCCGACACGGAAGTCTGTAATGTTGACACTCATGTTGATCAATTATTAATAGAAATACTCCTTTCCTGTCCTATCAGTATCGTGCAAATATATGATTATTATCCATGGGCATGTTTGTAATGTTTATTAATGGATTGTGCTATCTGATGTGTTAACCCCATTTACATTATCACTATATACTTTCTTTGCTTGTTTGTTAAGAACTTATTGCAGGTACAAAGCTTTGGGTCGAAGTGCTCAACGATGGAACATCATCAAACGCTAGATCAAGGTAGGCATATTTCTTATCTTACACATTAGTTTATATAGCTACAATGGAATTGAGTTGATTTCTATAGTCAGACCTGTCTGTTGTGGTTTAACCTTGGCCATAGAGAGTTTTTCCCTCGTAACAGAAATGGAGACTCCATTGGGGAGAGATCTTCCTTCTAAGGGTTGAAGTATTTTTTATTCTTTCATTTCTCTTTTTCCTTTGTGTTTCTTGTTATATCACTGCTTGGAAGATTCTGTTCACTCTGAGTCTGCGTTTTCATCCTTTTTTCCCTTGTCTGACCTTGTTTTAAAGCATGTACACTCCTTTTTCTTTGACAGTCGCGTATACACGCATGTTTCCTCTCTGCAAGCTGCATATATACGCATTGATTCTTCTGAACAGTCGCGTATACCATTTTCCCTTGCTTGTTTGCTTGGTTTAGTGACTGTTGGGTGGAATTTTATGTTTCCTAAGTCTTCTTAGGTCTCTATAGTGCCTGTTGAGCTTCTCTGGGTTGATAGGAAGCATTTTAGGAGTTGAATTTATGGGCGTAGTCTTTCTCATTGTTTTTCATTTTTTGGTTTGTCCTTGAACCCTAGGTTGTTTGCTTGGCTGCTTGGTTTTCTGCTTGAGTTATTTCATTTATACACAGTAGAATTTATATATCAGGTTTCTTTTCAGTCCATGCATTTTCTTTTTAATATATTGAAAATACAAAAAATAGGCATTTTGCATTGGTTAACATTTTTGTCTTTGAACCTTTATCATTAGCTTAGTACATTTAGCGAAATATTGAATTTTACTTCTGAATTGCAGAGTTGAAATTGAAAATTGCATTGTTTTTATTAGCATATCATTCATTGAAAATTTAAAGGTAGACTTTGCATTATATTCACATTTATCTTTTGCAGAGTCATAACATCATGAGTTTTGCTTCCATACCCTTTTGACTAATCACGAACAATAAAATTTACGCTTTAAACTAAAATTGATTAGTCACTATTTTATTTTTAGGGTGCACAAACTAGTCTAGGATTTAGTACCTTGGAGTAGGATTTTGTGAGTAAACTTCTCCAAGGCAATTAAATCAACATATGTGTCTTAGACAGGGAGTTGAGAATTCCATTGTATAATTGGTAATATCAGGAGGCTCCGCTCACACCGGAGTTAATCACGAGATCACTCGAAGTTAGTTGAAGGGATAACCCTTGGATGCTTGCCTAGCGTCAAAGATATTTATGTGGATTTATTCGTATTTGGGAATCTTGTTAGTACCCCATACCTCTATGAGAGGCAGTGATTTCAAGGTTTTGGGCTTTGCTACCCTGCCCATACGGTGATCCGGACTTATGACTGCTCGCCTGTGCATCGGTTATACAGTGGTTTATTAGTTGCTTGACCTAGGTATCTCATAGGTTACTTGCAGGGGTTATTTTATTTGTATCATGGGTCAGATAGAGGTCAGACAACACACAACCTTTATGGAGGATTACCTCTCTGGAGGGATCTGATCGACTGGTTGTTAAGCCGATGAGGGCCTCTATGATTGATTATGTTACCTCCAAACTTTAGCAGGGAGCCTCAAGTCCCTCTTGGATGAGGCATACCTTCTTTAGCGAGGGAGGCCACTCAACCACTTTAGCCCATTTGCATGTATATTGGTCGTTTGACTTTTTGGTATGCTCTTTGACTACTAGTTGGCTTTAGGATATATTTGTATTTTGTAGAGTCATAAGTCATCATGGAGTCGGACCAAATTCCCTGTCGGTTGCTACATTTACCACCAGATTTTGGGTTCTTGCCTTCTAAAAGGTGTAGAGTTTGTAGAAGTGGTACACACACATCCACCTTTCAAACTTGTGTTTCCACAAGGATGAGTATTGAGTCTAGTCTTCAGAACAATAGGAGTTCTTCGACTCCCATACCCACTATAGTTAATGGCAACCCTTCGACTCCTGCAACCGCTACAATTGCAGTGCCGGAGGCTTATACTAGTACTATGGCTCAACCTGTAATTAATGCTTCATCTCTTGCCTCGAACCCTTTTGGGGGTTTCGGTCACTCACCAAGTTACAATGTTCAGTCCATCCCTATGGCTTCTAGTCCATTTTCTTATGGTATGCCTAACTTCACGTCGGAATTTTCAACTTCCATTCCAGCTGTTGGCCCCAACGCTAGCCTTGGACTTGGGGGCACTACACCTCCTTACACTCCTTTTCCATTTGGTGGTTCTCATATCCCCCAAACGAATCATAATTTAGGAAGTGTCCCTTTTCTTAACCCCAGATATAATCCTTCTACAGCTGGATGGAACAACCCAGTTGGCTGACAAATTCCACCTTACATCCCTATCCCCTCGGTGTCGATTCCGACCAATACTTTTGGCATGACGAATCCACTTCAATCCTCTGGATTCCCGCCTGGAGGAGGCCAGTCTTACACTTTGGGCAAATTTTCAAAATCCCCAGCTCGGATTTAATCCAGCCGGGGGCAATTTTCATAATCCTTATCAGAACATTCATGCTGTAATGATGCCCAACCCATCTTATACAAATCATCCTGGAGGAGGTCCTTATAATTCCGGACAGGGTTTTGTTCCTAACCAGAATCCTGGATGGAATGCAGTTCCCAACGCACAATATTTCGCAGGAGGGTGGGGCTAGATGTCGCAACCCAGTCTCCCTTTTCTGGCCATGCTTAATCTTCTAGACTTGTCTAAGTTAATGAACGACCCGGTGATTCATGATCCCACATGGCCCCATGTCCCCACCAAACTTCTATCAGACATTCCAAAGTTTGAAGGTAAGAATAGGGAGGACCCTGGTGATCACGTCACTACTTTTCACCTTTGGTGCTCATCAAATTCTTTGAACCATGATTCTATTAGATTATGATTATTCCAATGCACTCTCATTGGAGTTGCATCACAATGGTATATTGAGCTACCTAAGGGGACATACGGGTCATTCCATCAGTTGGTGCTAGCCTTTCTCAACCACTTTCAATTTCCCATTCGTTACGATGTTGGCCTTGAATTTTTGTCGACACTACACCAGGGTACTGACACTCACATCTCGGATCATATCCAGGAATGGCGTAGACTAAAGCGGTTGATTAAGACTCCTATACCCCTAGCCTTTCTGATATAATGGTTCCTAAAGTCTTTGCACCCTCCTATCTCAAAGGATGTTGCTACTTCTGGGGTCTTCAACGAGGAAGAAGCTATCTTTAGAGCCCAACAACTCGATTTGATATATGCTCAGTCTGCGATGTTATATCACCTTCTTCCAAATGCACCGTGACCAAATCATGATCCTAGACAGAAGCTAGGACCTCATGATGATGGCATTGTAGGGTCCGCCAATGTAAAGTCCACAGACTCAACAATGAAGTCTATCAGAGGGTCAACTTCATCTACATCCTCCAAACCCACCCAATCAATGGATGTACATTCCATGAAATCTTCGAAGAACCCAAATGGTGACCAGCAACCAGATGGGAATAAAAGGAAACGTCGAAACAATCGTAAGTGTGGGAAGAATAACAATAAACCTAAGGACAAAGACAATAATGGGAGATAGAATGATAATGATGGAGAGGGAAAGAAAGAGAAACGTAAGGTGAAGTTTCCTTGTAAACTTTGTACCGATGACCACCTTACACATTTATGCCCCAAACTTGCAGAGGCTGCGAGGATTTTGAATCTACCACCCGTTGTATTGACGAATCCATTCCCACACAACCAACACTTAGCCTCGAGCTCTTCTAACGTCGAAAATGCGCCCAGTGGAAGTCAAAACCCACCGTAGCAAGATGGCGACCATGTTTGTATCAATATGGTTGACGCGAAAATAGATATAGCCACCCGCTCTCAAGATTATAGCTCTTCAAAAGCTAGTACCAGTCTGGAAGCTCCTCCTCCCCCTTCGAAGACGAACTTACAGATTGAGAAACCAGAGCCACCGCCTTGTATTTTGAAAGGAGTACTGACGCACTGTACCCACAACCTAATTCTAGAGCCACCCAGAACTACTCTATTGTTGAGGATCTGGGACAAACCCCTTGCGTGATGCCAACTTTGGAGGTACTCCAGATGTGTCCATCATAGAGGAATGCCTTACTCTCTACCTTAGGATCTCTAGAACCTAGTGGCTCAAAAATGATCAAGTTTGATGTCACGGATGTGAAGCCTTTCTTACCCTACCATGTGGCTTTCCAAATCTACATGGAGTATTCCAAGTATACTATCAAACGAGTAATCATTGATGAAGGTGTTGCCACCTGCATGATGTCCCTAGTCTATTGGAAATATCTCGGTTCTCTGGCCCTTTCCAAGTCGTCGAACATGTTGACTGCATTTGACGGTCATTCCTTCCACCCTCATGGTATTCTCCCCGCCTTTCCGATCCAGTTAGGTGGGAAGATGGTAGAGGTGGAGGTAGAGGTAGTTGATGCACCACTCGATTATAACCTATTAATAGGTCGCAATTGGACCTATTCTATGGTCGTTGTTGTATCATCTGTATTTCGTGTACTTTGTTTTCCTCATCAAGGGGAGATCGTGACTATCGACCAGTTATCTTTTGCATACTCTAATCCTAATGCATCTATTGGACCATTGATCCCTGTGATCGATAATTCTCAATCGACAACTGAGAATATTGGTGTCGGAATGTATTCTTCCCTCATGGGTACTTTCAACTTCTCGGCACTAATTCACCATGTTTACGCCATGTCTAGTAGTCCCGCTTCTGCAGGGAGGTCCATTCCTTTCCACACTTCCTATTTTAGCGATCCATGCACCCTACCTTCTCTGACTTCATCATGTGAAGGATAGTTGCATGCTGGCATGGCTATGACACTATTGGCAATGAAGATTGTGTATCAAGTTGTTCTTAACTCTTCCGTCGATCCTGATCATGTTACCTCGCAGATGGAAGAGGAGGATCCAATTCTTGGGCCTATATGGGCCACCTCGTTATCTTGTTCGCATGATTTCCTAGATGAGACTTTTCCTTCAGACGAAKCCATCCTCGAAGCCATGAATGGTTCTGAGAGACCTTGGGATGACATGCATCATCGATCTTATTTTCTCCCAAGTCTTGAAATAATCGAGCAAGATGACTTTCGGTCTACCCTGAGTGAGATAGTTGGTCACTTCGTAGTTCCACTTGATATGCACAACATTTAAGCTGAAGGAAAAATGGCGAGTATCTCTCCTACCATCTCGATCGATATCTCTCGTACCCCTAGCAAGATTGAGAACGTAAATATAGGTATGGATTATTCGCCAGAAGAAATTATGATCTACATTGATCTCTTCAAAGAATTTCGAGATGTTTTTGCTTGGTCATACGGAGAGATGTCAAGGATCGACCCTCGGATTGTCGAACATGAKATTAGAACTTACCCGGATGCTAAACTAGTTCGACAATTCCTTAGAGTTGTGAATCCTAGGAAGGCCCCTGCTATTAAAGCAGAGGTGGAGAAGTTGCTTAACATCTACTTCATCTACCTTGTTCCCTTGACCTAATGGGTATCCAATCCTGTTCCCATAAATAAAAAKCAAGGAACCATCCGTGTGTGTATGGACTTTCGGGACCTGAACAAGGCTTGTCGTAAAGATAACTTCCCCATGCCTTTCATTGATTAGATTCTCAATAAGTGTGTAGGAAGTGAAATATTTTCCTTTATGGATGGATTTTCGGGCTATAACCAAATCCAGATCAAACCTGATGACCAACATAAGACGACATTTATATGTCCTTGGGGTACTTTTTCATACCGAAAAATGCCTTTCGGCCTTAAAAATGCCGGAGCAACCTTCCAACATGCCATGACTTTCGCTTTTCACGATCTCAAGCACATAGTCGAAGCCTACCTAAATGATCTTGCTGCTCACTCTCGCAAGAGAGTGGATCATGTTATACACCTTCGGCTAGTTTTTGAAAGATGTTGTTACTATAGAATCCGGTTAAGCCCTCATAAATGCATCTTTTGCGTTAAGTCTGGTCGTCTCTTAGGGTTTTTAGTTTTTGAGACTGGGATCATGGTAGATCCTCTTAAGGTTGAGGCAATACTTTAGTTGCCTCCCCCACGCACAATTAGACAATTTCAAGGTTTACAAGGAAAATCTAACTTTCTACGTCATTTCATAGTGAATTATGCCAATATTATTAAGGGTTTCATGCACCTCTTGAAGAAGGACACCCCTTTATCTGAGATAAGCAAGCTCAGGAGTCTTTTGACACTTTGAAGAAAGCCTTGGTATCAGCCCCTCTACTGAAATCTCATGATTACAGTAGAGATTGCCTGTTGTATATTGTCACGTCTGCAGAGACGATTGGTATGGTTCTAGTTCAGGAGGATGATGAGCTCCATGATCATGTCATCTACTACCTCAGTCAAAATTTAGTCGATCCTGAGCTTAATTACTCTCACATTGAAAAGATAGCTTTGGTTGTCGTTCATGTAGTCCAACACTTACATCACTATATATTACTTTGTAAGACTATGGTGATTGTCGATGTCAATCCATTTCAACACATCCTTACTAGACATATCATCGAGGGAAAATATAATAAATGGATTGTCATCTTACAAGAATTTGATCTCGACTTCGCTTCGGCCAAGTCCAAGAAATCACTAGTTTTTGCAGAGTTAATATCCGATTTTCCATGATTAAACGAGGATTTTATCCATGTCGATTCGTTCGCAGACGAACACATTTTCCTTGTCTCGTCGTCCAATCCCCGGTATGGAGATATTGTTTTATATCTTCAAACCTTGAATTTCACTCAGCATCTCTCGCAAGATGATCGACGATGTGTTAGATACCAAGCCAAAAAGTATACCATCGTCGGTGACACTTTGTATCACCGAGGAGTAGATAATATCTTACGTCATTGCTTAACTCACGAGGAAGCCGAGTTAGTCCTAAACGATTGCCACAAAGGGGCTTGTGGTGGCCACCTATCTGGCCTTGCAACAACCCAAAAAATCCTACGAGCCATTTATTTCTAGCCCACTATCTTTAAAGATTGTATCGAAGTGGTTAAAAAGTGTCACCCCTGCCAGGTGTTCACTCGGAAAATGCGCTCGCATCCAACCCCTCTTCACCCAGTCATCATCGTCGGTCCCTTCACCAAGTAGGGGGTAGATTTCATCGATTGCAACCCAACTTCGGCTGGGGAGAATCAACACATTATCATGGCCGTTGACTACTTTACTAAGTGGGCCGAGGCCATGCCTACCATAAAATCTGATGGGAAGACTACAGCCTTCTTCATGTTTAACCAAATTATCGCCCGATTTGGTATCTCGAGTGAGATTGTCACTGATCATGGAAGTCATTTTCAGAATGAAATGATAGTAGAACTAACATCTAAGCTGAGGTTTAGACATGGTCATTCATCCCCTTATTACCCCAATAAAATGGGCAAGTAGAGGCCATCAACAAGTCTCTCAAGACCATTTTGCAAAAAACTGCCAGTCATAGTAATTCCAATTGGCACATCATGCTATATCCTGCGCTTTGGGCATACCGAACCTCGGTTAAGACTGCCACCAGTTTTTCCCCTTTTCAGTTAGTGCACGGTGTGGAGTCGATCCTTCCTGTTGAATGATAAATCTCTTCTCTCAAGTTGGCATTCGAGCTCCTACCTGAAACTTTAGATTTAGAGCGATGCCTTGTGCACCTAGAGAGTCTTTATGAGCAGCGTTGAGACACCTTTACGGCTATCGAGGAAAACAAGAAACATGTCAAGGTTTAGTACGACAAGTTTGTCTGCCCCCAATTGTATGCTAAGGGTGACTTGGTTCTCTTATATGACAAAGCCAAAGAACCGCTAGGGGCAGGCAATTTCAAACCCATGTGGAACGGTCCTTACATCGTGCGACGTGTCCTAGAAAAAGGAGCCTACGAATTAGAATATTATGAAGGGAATAAGTTGGTCGAGCCCAGAAATGGGCTCTACTTAAAAAGGTACTAGGCTTGAGCCCTAGGCTTGGGCGAAAATCTTTGTATACTAATGTAAATTTAGTGTATATACGTCTCTTTTCTCCTTTTCTTTTGTCTTTATCTTGCTTATCGAGTTTTCCCTTTGTTGGAAGATTTCAACAGAATCTTCAGTCTACCTAGGATTCACAGATGAAGCCAATCTTCATACATGGAACTTGGCTTCCACCGCTTGGGTGGTTTACTCACCCGAGGATCTGTTGGTGTCTTCAAGTGGCGCATGCCTAGGGCCATCCACTAATAATGTGGTCGAATACAGCGTCGTCATAGAACTTTTGTGCGATGTTATCTCGCATGGAATTCTCTCTTTAGAAGTTCTCCTCGATTCCTAGTTAGTAGTATGTCAGTTGAATGTCTGTTACCGCGTACGTGATCCTACTTTACTCCGTCGATTCCTAAAGGTACGTCTTTTAGAACGACAATTTGATTTTATTACATATTATCACATTCCTAGGATTTTTAATCATGTATCCTATGCCTATGCTAACTACGTTTTATATTGGCATTTGTCACATTAATAAAGAAAAGAAAACCATTAAATCAATGTACACATTGTAAAATATAAGTAAAGTTGAAGATCTTTTTTTATATATTTCAAAATATGGTGTTTATATTGCAAAATTGGGGCTAAAACCCTCAATACACATATACAGCCGATATACATATCCCACAACATTACGTCTGTGGTGTCGGATGTGTGTCAAGGTAGAAAACCACGGCGTTTGCGAGACACTAGAAGAGTCATACCCATGTTCTAGGTACACCAACCACCTATCGTTGCATGTCTTCAGGTAGATCCTCTACCCGAACCATAGGAATCCTCTGTGTCAAACAAGACAAGTTTCCCTGCACATTTTGAATGACTCTCTTCACTTTTCCTCCCACTGCCTCATCTCCCCGGTTCCTCCGTCTATGTCATAGGAATACCTCTGGTCGTCGTGGACCCACGTCTTCAATTACACAAGTGTCTAGTTAATACGCAAACACCATCCCAAAAATATTTTTGTTCCTTAAATACAAAAATACAAAAAAAAATGAAATATTTAAAAATAAAAAAAAATTACCTATATCATCATAGGCGGCCCCTGGTGGAAGTGGCATATCAGGATCTCCTTGTAAATCAATCCCCACATATGGATAGTCATCCAACGCAATGATCTGTCGTCGCCACCAGAATAAAAAATCATCGTTGTAGGGTGTGGTCACCCTACCTCCCCCCTGCCGTCTCATGACCTCAATCCATCGTACCATGGTTGGATCATGTGGTCCTCTAGGAAGAACCTCCACTCTAGGTCCCAGACCTGTAACCCGCTCGAAAAAGAAGCTGCAAAGAATAGAAGCAAACCCAAAGTTTCACTTACTCCCTTGTTTTCACTCTGTCAACTAACCTTTCATATTGGTCAGCAGTGAGGTACACCATTTGTAGACAGTGGGTCTAGCACACTCTACTGTGTAAAACATCAATGGTCTCAATGCTTGATGCAACAAGGCCGAACTTATAATCCTGGTAAGCATAAGCACTATGATCTTCAAACTGAGATTACTTATTGCCTGGATGGGGACATGAATTCCCACCTTGGGAGTCCATGTTATAGACTGGGCATCGATATACTCTTTGATCTTCATCCCACTCCCCGCTCTGCATGAATTAAGGTTCACAACCTCCCCTAGGAGTGATAGACTAGTCAAGAAGTAGATTTCCTCTACTTCGATCCTCAATGGTTTTCCATCGAGGATAAATCTTTCGCTATCAGGGTCCCAGTAACCCACCAACATCTCCAATAACCTCACTTGGGCCCTCATTCCTTTGAGAGCCGAAAATTTGTACAAACCACATATTTTTAGAGCCGCTTGAGCCACCGGATCTCGTTCAACAACTGCATCGACCTCCTCATGCTCTTTCTCTCTCCATTCCAGTACCATCCTACAAAAACAAATCAAAATTTTTGAGTTAAAGACCCTTTTTTGGCCATTTGCATACCTATGCGCAACCTTCTTTGCACACAGTCGCCCTCAAAAACTAAAAAATTGGAACCTAATTAAAAAATGTGATCCACTGAATTTGAAGAGGATGAGATGAAGAGTTACCTGATCCAGACGGTTCACGATTTCGTTTCTCGATGCTCCCGCAATCGTCGTTTGAATCTTGGAGGTATTTTTGGTCCAAATTGCACTATTTGGGTAAAAATCAAAATGATACAGTAATTTTTTATTTTATTACTATTTATAAGATAGTTTTATCCACTTTATATAGTTTCATGCTATTTTTTAACCTAATGGACTAATTCAAATATGGTTTTGAGCTGGTTTGTTGTAGTTTTGACTCAGTTTTCTTGTGGATTTCAACATCATGATTGGTCATTCATCACCTCAGGCAGGTATTTTCATAACCTAACATATAGGATAGGTATCCACTCCATCGTGAATTTTTTCATTATCCTTCGACTACCGCCTTTTTTACGCCTTAGGTACGAACCCATTTGTTGCGACACAAAACCTTCCATCTGTCATAAGTAATGTCGCTAATAAATGGTAGAGACTTACCAAACATGGGTGCCCTAGTTAGATCCCCTTTGTCATTTGTTCCCATGACGAGTTTTTCCTTAGGATCGGGAGTCCATTATAACTTGATACATGACTTTATAATGAGCCTCATTTCTCATTCATGCACATGCGACCTTATTCCCCACAGACTCCCAAAAATGAGTCTTAGTTAAGCTCTTTTCTGACTCGTCTAAAAACTGAAAAGATTGTCGAGTGATTTGTCCCTTTCATAGTCGTTAAGCTGAATTTGAAAGGTCATGAGTCTTAGTTAAGCTCTTTTCCAACTTGTTATCAAAAATGGAAAATATTGCCGAGTGAACTTGTCTTTTTCACACTCGTAAATTGGATTTGAAAAGACGTCTATTTGGCAGAAGTTTACCCCTTTTTCACACCAAGTAGACTACAAGACACAAAAAAGGATATTTTTTGGTGTTAAGTTGTGATTGCATCTCATTCCCTCACTTGCAGTATTGATCCTTTAGCCGGTTCTCGCTTTGCGTTATAAACCATTGCCTAAGTCGCTTTGCATTATACACCATTGCCTAAGTCGTTTTGCATCCTCAACCAAGCAAAGCCTTGTTTATAACCTTCGTAATTTGATAACCTATACCCTGGAGGAAACATCACCCCAAGTGTCCATCTCCCGCGTGCATTTCCTTACATTAAGCATAGGTACGTTCCACTGCTGGAACTATTTTTTCTTACTTGCGACACTCTTTCCTCCTTTGTATCATAGCATTCATTTGTTATGAAAAAACAAAAAAATATGGGTGGGAAGGGAGTACTATATTATAATTGGCAGCAGTCGTGTCGCCTTTGAACAGAGCACAAAATTATTGAGTCCTTGTGCCATCATAATTTTGGGTTTTAGCATGGCCTTAGGAAGTTGATCTCGTTACAAAGTTTTCTCTACCGACTAGTTACTCTTCTAGTCCCTATAGAGAACGTTATTGATGCCTCCTGCATTTAATAGTCACATCATTGAGTCTATTCTTCCAAATTCCACCACATGTCTCATGCTCTTGTTCAAAGGAAGTCTCACAACCTATGTCGGCCACTCCTCAAAAAATCTTAACTTTGCATGTCGGCCATACCCTCAGTTTTTCTCAGAATCACATGATACTATGGTCTTATCATGCACCCTACCCTACTTGCCTCATCGGTAGGTCACCTTCAACCCAACAATTGACATTTCATCATTGGTCATTGACTGGGTGGTTTCCCTTGTGTTCGACGACAAGACATCTATTCACACTTTGGGATTCGTGCAATGTCTTGGATGCCAATAGCCTTATTGATGGCTTCCTCGTCTCTGTCATCATTTTTCATCATTGGCTGCTATTCAAAGGGTCTTTTTCGTGTACCTCTTGCATTTGATACATGTGAAAGACGCACAGGGTCGTTGGTTCGTGAACATGATCTTCATCTAATCTCCACCAAATTATGAAGCTCTTGCTTTATTCCTCGTGATGACTAATGAGAGATGCCTTAATGCTCTCCTTTCAGCGGGTCTCTTTTCATCGACTTCAACTCATCTATTCTGGATACGGGACCTAGATTTTTATGAGTACCTTGAGGCTGGCAGTCATTAGTGGAAGGCTCTCTTGCCATAGGCAGATGGGAATACATCAATGTCTCCTAATCAATGGATTTATCAAGTGTTTGACACTAACTCCTTTATTCACACTTGTAGGAATGTAATCGGTGCCTTGATACCTACTTTCATTATTGGTAGGTTGTCTCATGTTTTTTAACGCTATACCCCAATGACCGGTAATCAAACAATGTCTCATTATGTTCAAACCTCAACTCCTTTATTCACATGATGTAGACTTGCACCCTTGGCGGATAGTGTAGAAGACTTGAAGACATCACTATGTGGCCGCAAATTTCCTAAGTTGTTGCTTCCCTTTCATTGGACCAACATCTGTTCGACTTTAGTGATCATGGGAGATCAGATTGTACTCCATGGTATACAAATATATTCAGATTGATTTTGAGACTGGTTTCACTAGGCCTTGTTCGTGACTATGACAACTTTTGGCATATAACCGCAATTGTATCCGCCTATTCATGGCCACAGACACTTATTCGGTATATTTTCCACATGGATCTGCATTGTATTCTTGGCATCCATGTATGCAAAGTCAGTACAGAATGTAATGAGAAATCAAGTTCTTTCAGCTAGTTCTCTACCACTCCACTCCTGGGTTATTTATAATGTATTTCGGCCATCGCAAATACTCCTCTGATCTCACACATTAGGGAGCATCTGTTATAGCAAGATTTTCCTCACCATTGCTATCTTGCACAGAGGGCCTTTTTCCATTTCCCTATGTAGACTTATCATCCCTTTTTTGACAAATCCAGAGCTAAAATAAACATTTTTCCACATATACGCACCCTATTAGCTATACAACAAGCATATACGCAGGCTGCTCAACTACAGTCCACGTACATTGGGAATGTGCCAGAAAATACAAAAATGGAGTTGGGTTTCCATGTCATGACAAAAGATCTTTGATCCTTGGCCTTCCATATATTGGAAATGTTCCGACTCGGCCCTTCAGTTGCATTTTGAACGCTATAAGAGCACAATTTCGAGCTATGGAAGAGAGGAGAAAGCATTCAACTTTGAGAACAAAGTTACTCTGGAGAAATTACTTCATATTGAGTTTGCATCTCTTTGTCACTCAAGTCTGAACACAGTGTTCAACCCCCAAGATCTTTCCCTATTGTTGAGAGAACCTCATTGTCTCTCTCTTTTGAGCTTGCCTTTGGTGGAGGATTGAAGTGTTGGAGGCCTAGTTGGAAGGAACTTGGCTCCTTGGTTTTGAACTGTGCCGACACAAAAGTCTGTAATGTTGACACTCATGTTGATCAATTATTAAAAGAAATACTCGTTTCCCATCCTATTGGTATCGTGAAAATATATGATTATTATCCATGGGCATGTTTTTAATGTTTATTAATGGATTATGTTATCTGATGTTCTAAACACATTTACATTATCACTATATACTTGCTTTTCTTGTTTGTTAAGAACTTATTGCAGGTATAAAGATTTGGGTCGAAGTGCTCAACGGTGGAACATCATCAAACGTTGGATCGAGGTAGGCCTCTTTCTTATCTTACACATTAGTTTATATAGCATACAATGGAATTGAGTTGCTTTCTGCATTCATACCTATTTGTTGTGGTTGACCCTTGGCCATAGAGAGTTTTTCCCTCGTAACAACAGTTGCGCAAGTAGAGTATTGGATAGTATAGGCAAAGATGGATTTGTAAGAATACTTAACAGGTTTGGAAAGATATATGAAAGTGGACAAGAGAATGATACTCTATACTGGATAAATATCTACAACAGGTAGGGTTCAGAAAAGGAAGTACAGACAACAACCTCTACATCAAGGTAACTCAAGATAGTATTTTATTAATTGAAGTTTATGTTGATGATATTATTTTTGGAAGTACTGATCATAGGTTAAGCCAAAAATTTGAAAAGGACATGCATAATGAATTTGAAATGTCATTACTTGGAGAATTTTCCTTATTTTTGGGTCTTCATATACGTCAAAGCAACCAAGGAATTTTTATTTCTCAAACCAAGTATATCAGAGAAATGCTAAAGAGGTTCAGAATGTAAGATTGCAAACCAGTTATCACTCCCATGAAAACCAATTACAAGTTGAGAAAAGATGATGATTCAAAGTCTACATATCATAGGCAATACAGGTCAATGATTGGTAGCCTACTATATGTGATAGCATCCAAACCAGATGTAATGCAAGCAGTTGGACAGGTGGCACAATTTCAAGCAACACCAAAGAAATCACATGTATTAGCAGTGAAGAGGATTTTCAGATATCTCAAAGGAACATAAGAGTTTGGATTATGGTATCCAAAAGAAAATGATTTATCACTTATTGCCTACACAGATGTAGATTGGGCAGGTTGCATTGATGACCGGCAAAGCACTAGTGGAGCGGCGTTCTACTTGGGTGAGTGTTTAGTATCATGGATAAGCAAGAAACAATCATCAATACCTTTATCTACAGTTGATAAAAATTATATTGTAGCAACATCATGTTGTACATAGGTTCTATGGATTAAATAAACTCTGACAGATATACAGGTTGAGTATGATGAGCCCATTCTAATATATTGTGATAATACAAGCGCCATCAATATCTCAAATAACCCGGTGATGCACTCCAAGACGAAGAACATTCCAATCAAGTGTCACTTTATACGGGAACAAGTTACAGAGAATAACATCAGAGTTGAATATGTGGGCACAAAATAACAAGTGGCAGACATCTTTACAAAACCGCTTCCATGGGAAGCCTTTGAGTATCTTTGCCAGAGACTAGGAGTAATTTCTACTCCAAAAAGAATGCTTTTGAATGTTTATCTTATATCTCTTAGATGTACATGAGGAAGCACCATAAATATGACAATTCAGGTTGGGAGATCAGTTTCAGGAAGAGTTCAGTCAGGGGGAGTATCCCCAAGGACAGTTCAGTTAGGGGGAGCAACCCCGGATGGAAAGATACATTTTCCATTGATGACAAAGGGGGAGAGATTTATCAAATGTGGGATAGAAATGCTTGGATAGAGAGAACAGAGGCATGTAGACAAGGGGAGCATCCCAAGGAGAGTTCAGTTAGGGGTAGCATCCCTAAAGGGAGATACTCTTTTCCATTGATGTCAAAGTGGGAGAGATAGAAACATTGATGAGGAGTATAAGCATGAATGTTATCATGACTAAGTGTTGCCATCAATGCCAAAGGGGGATATTGTCGGACAGTTGGCTTAGGTTGATAGAAATTTGGTATGGATTGTTGGTTTTCATTGATGCCAACCATTGGAGAGTGATATTGTATATTGATGTCAACTCTTAGTGATTGACGTCAACCCTTGGAGAAAGTCTGGTAACAAATTCAGGGAACACAAAGGTTTGGGTAATGGACCCAATTTTGTTTGATGTATAATGGTATGAGTTTTAATATATTTGAAGGTAATATTATTCTATATGGGTAGTACATGTCATGTTATTTCTGATGGTATGTGGAACATCACATAACTCCTCACAGTTAGAGAGTTATGGCCATGTGAAGTTGGAGAACCCAGGTTTGCATAATGGACCCAAGTTTGTTTGATGTATAATGGTATGCATTTTGAAATATTTGCAGGTAATACTATTCTATATGGATAGTACATGTCATTCCATTTCTGGTGGTATGTGGAACGTCACATAACTCCTCACGGTTTGAGAGTTATGACCTTACGAATTTGGAGGACCCTCATATGTTGGCTTGAAGCCCCAAAAGGTCAAAGAAGTCAAAGTGCTTGGAAAGAAGAAATTATCTAAATAATAAAGTGAATTCAAAAAATCAAAAATGATTATTTAAATAATAAAGTGAAGTGACAAAGTCAAAGAGTATTATTTAAATAATAAAGTGAAGTGACAAAGTCAAAGAGGATTATTTAAATAATAAAGTGAAGTGACAAAGTCAAAGAGGATTATTTAAATAATAAAGTGAAGTGACAAAGTCAAGGAGGATTATTTAAATAATAAAGTAAATGGATAAATTTCTAATTATGGAAAGTGGTTAGAAGTGGGTTATCCTTAAAATAAGGAAATTGGGTTAAGATGGTTAAAAGGTAACCCCTTGAGGAAGCTACATGAAAGTATAAATAAGAGGCAAGGCTCTCTCATTTTAATTACACTTGAGCATATTGAATATCTATAGGTGACTGAGGTAACCAAAGTATATCTAAGTCAAATTTAAGAGGGAAGGTAAAGTAAAGAAGGCCGAAATTCAAAGGAGAATAAATTATTTTGATGATGCTTTCTAAGGTATGTTATTTACAGGTCGTCACACCATTTTCGCAATAACTTTTTTTCTAGAATGATTCAGACCATGAAATTGGGAGTCCATTGAGGAAACATATCCAAGAAGTTTTGGTATGAATTTCATCTTGTGGGTCGTTGTATTTTTGGAGTTACACTCCGTGGAAAATAGGGTTTGTGGCTAGTCCTAAAACTAGTCCAAAACAGGTGTTTTGGGTAACAACATCATAACTTCTTCATAACAGATCCAAATTCAGTAAGACAAAAAATTTTGGTTAGAGTATAGTCTTTAGTATTTTTTGTACAATTTTCATATCCATACAACACATATTCCGTGTGGGGCACGCTCTACACGTTCGCTCTCTAGAATAAGCCAAAATTCAACAAGGTATGCCATTTTTGCTATAACTCATTTTCTGAGAGGTTCCAAGTAGTGCCACCTGGAAAAATTGCATAAAACACATTGAAGAACATTGTATACTATTTTCAGATCTTTATTCATTATAGGTACATAGTTTGATTATTTCAAGTTAGGGTTGTTGACTAATCCAAAACTAGTCATGTGACACTAAAGTAAAGTTTGATGAAAATGCTAGTCTCTTGTTGTTAAAGTTAAGGAAGGTTTGAAGGTATGTGATCATATACACCAGGTCTATTATAGAGTTACAAATCAGATTTGGATGATGAAATTGATGAAGGCTTTTGGTTGAGGTACATGTTGGGTACATGGTTGAGACAAGTAGTTGATGAGTTGGCACATACATGAGGTGTATAGTTGATGATGTTGGTACATATTGATGAGTCATAGTTGATGAGTAGTTGATAAATGAGGTATAGGTTGGTGCATGGTTGATGCACTTGTTTATGGTACAGGTTGATTACAGGTTGTTTGGTACAAGTTGGTGCATGGTTGATTCACTTGTTTATGGTACAGGTTGATGCATGGTTGATGCACGGTTTAGGTTGTTTGGTGAAAATTGATTGGTACATGTTTACAACAATATATCTCATAGTGATAGTGTGGCAGTGGTTCCATCATTCTACTTATATACCAGGGTGTTTGGACGGGTCAAGGACAGGTGGTTGTAGCCACCTTCCGGTTGTAGCCGGAGAACATAAGGAGTTGTAGCCTCCTTCTGGTTGTAGCCAGAGAATTCGGGAGTTGGAGCTTCCCTCAGGTTGTATCCTGAGAAACTAGGGGGTTGGAGCCTCCTTCCAGTTGCAGCTAAAAAACAAAGGAAGTCGGTGCTTCCAATGAATGTAATTATTAAAAACATATAAGAAAAAGCATTATGTGGTTTTCTCCTGCTTTGGGTTTCCACGTAAAACATTGGTGTATTGTGTATGTGTGTGATTGCTCATTTTTCATTGTTTATTTACTCTGCAACTATTGGATGATAATTCTACATTGATATAACACTTTCATTTTATGGTGAAAAAGGATTACATTACTTTATTACTGGTTCACCCCCCCTCTCAGTAATCCAACATATTTATCTCATCCATGAAAATATTTTTCGAGTGAGGCATATTTGGGTCGTAGGCATTAGTGATTTAGCCCTCTTCCCCAGATCCTTTACACTTAAAATTGAGTGTAAGAATCCTAGAAATGGACACGGATTCCTGCATTTCAAAGAGATTTGGGTCCCAGCGAGTGGCGATGCCACTCGATGCTCCTTTTGTTGTTATCCATATGGCTTTGCATCCTGGCCAAATTCTTTGCATTATCCTCGTATTTCCTTCATCACATTTTGTCTCTTGAAGGAGTATTATGTCTTCCTTCAACTTGGAAATTTTAGATTTGAGCAATCTCTGTTTGGAAGAGCTATTCATTCCTCTAATATTACAAGTTGTGATTTTCATAATCAACTTATGGGTGGGGGGGAGGAAGTAGTTTTCCAGGAGACAAAACACTTGTCTAGAGTCTACCATCGAAGCTCTTGTTTCCTCCATATTTTGGTGGTAGGGTTTTACAACCTCTTATTTTCTATTCTCCTGAGAGTTTCTTGGGGGATTTTATAGGGTTGGTGTTAATCCCCATAACCCCTGAAGGGGGAGGTTCGAATTCAAAGGTCTTTTTCTTACCTTTCTCGTTCTCTGGGTATTTTTGAATCTTTCTAATATGAACTATGGTGAGGATATTTATTTATTTTTAGTCGTGGATCTCCCCCAACCTTGGTATGTCTAGCTTGACTTCCTCTAATTCCATTGCTTGAGATGCATCCATATCTGATTCCTCTATCGACTCTGCTCCAAAGTCTAGGGTTTTATTCATCTTTACTTTTGTGTCTTCTGGGCCTTTCACCATTGGTTCTTCCTCTGTTTTATGCCTATTGGTATCATCCTCTTTAGGTTATATGGTTTCCTTCAATTGTTCCTTAGTTGGGGTTTCTTTCGATTCTCCTTCCAAGATTTGGAAGCTATTACTTGAGTTTTTGTTCAGATTTGTTCCTGTTTGTTTGGGATGTCTTCGACTTGCCTTTCATTTGTTTGGTATCTTATTAAATCCCTCTGGATCTATTTCTTCCTTACCCGGAGTCCCTTGTGGAGGAGAATTAAGGGGGCAGTCCCTGAATAGGTGGCCATGGATGTTTAGGTCTAAATTGTTAATTAGTTTTTCTTCTAGATTTTTAATCTTGTCCCTAAGATTACAATTTTCTTTGAACTCTTCTTCTTGGTTTGAATATTTCTTTTTGGATTTGTTTTTCCATTTATTGTAATCTAATGTCCAGTTTCTTCAACTGAGACTCCAATCCTAATCATTATATTTTTCATCATTGTCTGAATCTTGTCTTCTAAGGATCTAAATTTATTATCAAGCATTGCTTCTAAATCTGTTTGAAGTTTGGCTTCTCTCTCTTCTCTACATTTTTCTAATGATTCTATATGTTCATAAATATTATATAGGGTTACTTTGGTAGGTTTCCTCTTGGTGGATTTTGGTATCGGTAGTGAATTTCTCATATTGGAAATAAAAAGAAATAAAAATAATTACAGAAGGAACTTGTGCACTTGATTCATCGTGGTGAGACCATAGACACCATTCAATATGAGGCCATGTTCAATAATGTGTTCATTGATCTAGGGTTTCGATCTAGTTCCGAAGGATTCATTCAATTTTACGTTCAATAATACGTTCAATTTGGGATTGCAAAGACCCATTCAATAGATGACATAAATGAGACTCATTCAATAGAAAACAAAGATGAGACCCATTCAATAATGTACATCGCATATGTGAGACCCATTCTAAAAATTACACCGTAGATATGAGACCCATTATAAAAATTACACCACATATATGAGATAATAATGTACACCACAAAGATGAGACCGAGACCGTTGAGACCCTTTTGTAGTGCATTAAGAGAACTTATTTGATATTTTAAATTTATTGTTTGTAATATGATACAGAGGTTTTCATTTCTATTTTCATTGAAAATGATTTACAATGCAATTAAAGTAATGTAGCACACAAGTGCACTCACATTTTAAAAACACAACACACACGAAGAAAAACATTTTTTTATTATAAGTAAATCACACATTTTTCATCAATGCACCTAAAAATCATTTGAAAAAAATAGCAGGAATTTCATTTTGTAAAAGTGATTGAAAAAAACCCTAAACCTCAATCCGTTGTTGTGACAAAAGTTAGGGTTGCATACAAATCCGCCAAGGAATTTTTTTAGGTATGTAACTGTATTCTCTTTATGTCAACAAAAGAGAAGGGTTTCAAGACCATCTTCAATGTTGCAAGCCTTAGCTTTGTTGTTGCTTCCATTTTTTTTTTATATCACCAAACCCTAGTTTCAGGAGTTTAGTTTCTACAATGAGATTTGTTTTTAGGGATTTTGGGTATTTGTAGGCCTCAAGAGCTATTTTTTTTTAATGGATAACTTAATGGATTGGGGCCCCTTGTTGCATTGGGTCCCAAATTTTGTTCCTATCAATAGTTTTTTTTTCCAAAAATGTCTATGGGTTTCATAATGTGCATTGTATGATAAGTGTGCACTAGTGCATTGTGTACTCTATGGTGTATTATTTTGGCATGTTATTTTTTTTAAATTTAAGTTTTGAGATGTTCATCGTACAATAAATATGCACCAATGAACTACATACTCTAAAATGCATTGCTTGGTCCTATCATTTTTTTTAAATGTTTTCAAGTTTAAGAATATGCATTATACATTAAATACGTTGAAAGAAGATATTTCATTGTGAAGTTTGTTTGTTGATAGAAAATCAAGGAAAAAAACTTGTGGCAACAAACATGAAGAAATGTTTCAAACAATTAAATTAAGTGGATCAAAAGGTGATAGACATGAAGTTTTCTTCATAACTTTTTAGTAATAATGTACTTCATAACAATACTAGCTATTAAGTTTCAAATATTTGATTTCACATATGTTGAATGTTGTGCAAGGATTGACAACGAGGGAAGATAAGGATTTCCTAAGAAGAAAAAATTATGAAATATGTAAATGATAAAGAATCAATCCTTAGTTCATCTGAAGTGATGCTAGAAGTTAATGACAATGGGGAATTTTTTTTATAAAAATATGAGGGATATAGTGGAAAGAACATCATTTTGATGTTGTTTTCATTTATAGTACAAAAATCAATTCATTGAATATGTGGTTTTTTTATTTACACAATCAAGTATATTATACTATAAATGTAGACATACTCATTACACTTTATTTCTATGTTTGTATATGGGACATAAAGAATTGGAACAAGCAACAAAATCAAGCTAATTAACAACACATTGAAAATAACCCAAGTACTTTATTCCCTACAAGTGATTAAGAAATGTAGTATACAAGTTATTCGAGAAATGACAACAAATCTAATGATAAATGATAATCAATATAATTGAATGTTTCTAGTTTATATTATATGTAATATTTGTCTGTAAAAATTAGACATTTTTTTAATGTTGACATATTGTCCCAATTGGTATGATGACATGTTACCAATAATTATAACAATTATATATGGACATTTCGATTATCATGTACCTTTATGTTGACCCATTTTGTATAATGAAGGGCACCTTATATTGGACTTTCTTTTTTATTGCAACATTCAGTTTTGTAAAATATATGTTGTCGAGGGGTGGCAGGTGTAGGTGGAGTTATCTACAAACCTAATGGACAACAAGAACTAACCTATGCATGGGGATTAGGCGAGGCAATGAATAATCAAACAAAATTTCTTGCTTTGTATCAAGGAACACTCATATGACATGCTATGGTAGTAAAAAAGGTTTTTTTTTGGCGATTCGTCGCTTATTATTGGCCAGGTGAAAAAAGAAGGCCAAGTTCTCTCCTCTTCATTCACTATGTCTATCTCTAGAATCAAACAAATGCAATATTTTTTTGAATCTATTGAATTCTATCACACAATTAAAGATTGCAATGTCCATGCAGATTCCATGGAAAACTTAGCAACCAATCTAACAAAAAGAATGTTGGTTCAATATGGGGGTGACCCCGTTGTTCAATTGATTCCATGAATAGAAACTATAGACATAACACTCATCGAACTTCATGAAACAAGCAGCTTGTGGTGAGGGTTGAGGAGAGCGCTTTAAAGTCTCCTCCCTCTCCTTTACCCCCTGTCCACACTTA
This sequence comes from Picea mariana, assembly GCA_032191745.1. Lineage (NCBI taxonomy): Eukaryota > Viridiplantae > Streptophyta > Pinopsida > Pinales > Pinaceae > Picea > Picea mariana. The sequence goes on along the minus strand of JASDQU010736148.1, from coordinate 211,166 downwards.
CACTACCATTGATGAAAGCGGAGGTTGATGGTTGGTCTGATGGTGCTCTATAATAAAGGTGGGATATATATATATATATATATATATATATATATATATATATATATATGATTACCAGGGTGGTGTATTTAGGTCATCTCTGCAAGTAGGTGGGAGCCTTGTTCAGCTTCAGAATTATGCATTATCTGATGGGATGGACTTGTTTGCACCTAGGTAATGTTGCAATGAACAGTGGTGGTGTATGGTGTGGAATTATGTTGGGACAACCTCCTCGACTTGTGGTTTGGTTTTAAGTGGTTTATATCAGTTCTATTCAATTAGAAGCAATAAGGGAGGTTGTCACGGTGCACCAAGAAATGAAGGATTATAAGGAGGACCCAATAAAAAAGCTAGCAAATGGTTTGCAGGAGGTTGAAGAAGATGATATGAAGGAAGCCCAGAGTGGGCATGGATTCTCATAATTTAAACATGTTTTCATTATGTTTTGTCAAGTCATTTTATTGTGTGGAAATTTTATTAGAATATGTATTTACCACAAATATAGGTTACAAATGGATAATATGAAGAAATCTTAGTTTGTAGGTGTAAGTCTAGTAACAAAATTGGCAATCTTGCTCTTATTTATTAATCTTTCAAGACTTATTGTATCTATAGCTAATTGGTTCAATTGCAACCTTTTATATATCAACGAATATGCCATCCATTCTTGTTAAAAAATAAATAAATATTACTTTTCTGATTAAATATATGGATGATTTGCATAATTACAATGAATAAAGGTGTAATCCACTGGTATATCCATTTAATGATACAATACATTAATGTCATGGTTATATACAAACACATTAAGATTATTTTTTTTGCATATGGGATTCAATGATACATAGTCTTTTTTTTTTCCGCTAAAATTCATTGTGTGTTGGAATTGGTTTTCCTTGTTGGAGTTGAAGTTCCATACAATCATGCAACATTTTAGAGGTAAAATTATAAATATCACTTAAACAAAATATAAAAGTATCAAACCAAAATTTGGTTCTGGAACCTAGGGATTATGGACACACCACACTTTTGTTGCACCACTCCCATGTTACCATGCAATATCTACTTTCAATCATCTTACAAATCCTAAGATATTGCATAACCCTACATATGAAATGCTCAACATGCCTACAAAATATTATTTATTATTTAAATCGAGTTGTATTTGTAATATGACTACCAAAAATCATAGCAATATCTCTCATTTACAAATTTGTTCAAAATTTCCATACATGCAATACAAAACACATTGAAATCAAAATGAAAATAGAGATTCATGTATCATCCAATTTATAAAACAGCATGATTGAAAACATCGTCTATGAAAAATGTTAGAACACAATTGATATAATTCAATTATAATTCCATGGCCAACAATCTTTTGTTGACATCTAACTACAGTTGATTGTTGGTTTCCTTCATCCACATTTCACTACATTGAATATGTGAAATGAAACATTTCCTTCAATATATTTTATTTATGGTATGTTCAATTGTCTCTATCATTATAAAAAAATTAGGTGGTACAACACCATTAAACCCCTCTAGAAATCACTCAATTTTTAGAAATGAAAAGATTCATTCCATCTTGTAAATCCTTTTGCACATCCAAAATGTCAACACTACATAATCACTAGGCATCCACATAATTACACCATTGTATCTTGATAAACATCTGTCAAAGTCAACATGATTCCTTTTCATGTGGTTGAGGCCATTCTTCCTAATTAACTCCAGGTTCTTCAAATAAGTTGCATGTACACAAATTAGAATTTTCCAGTATACATCATAGGTTTCAACAACCCTTGTAAATCTATCAACTCCATGTTATGTTTTTGGTTTTGTTTAATTATGAGCATGCCTTTTTCTTCTAGTAAACCAAAGAGTTTGCTATTATTCCTCTTTACTACCTCTCCGATCTCATTAATAGTGTGAGAGTGAAGTGGAATTCATGTCTGATTTCTCATGTTCATAGTCAAGAAATCTTTCACTGCCACATATCCATCACTTCTACTATTCAAATTCAATTCAATAGCTCTTTGCTGCAAAACAAATGACAAGCATCAACCTAGAGAATCAAATCATCACTTTCTCCTATTTGATATCCATAGCCCCCTCTACCTACCATGCTTCTATTCCACCCTCCTCCTTCGTTCCTTGATCTCCTTAAAATGTATATTTCCAATTGAAGAGGTTCCACTCTGTGTACATGGAATTTATTTGAAGAGCTTGAATTCAATTAAAACGAGTGGCCTCAACAATATGAAATTGTATCATGTTCACTTTGAAAGAGGCTTATCAATAAACAATGACGTAATTAGTGGGATGCCCAGTGATTGTCAAGTGTCGATATATTTAGATGTAGAAAATGATTTACAAGATGGAATGAATCTTTATGTTTCTAAAAACAAGGTGATTTTGGCAAAGGGTTTTAATGGTGTTTTACCACATAAATATTTTACAAAGATAGAAACAATTGAGCAGAAGAAAAATAAAAGATATTGAATAAAATGTTTTATTTCAAGTATTCCATGAACGTTGTTAATTATGTCTAGCTCGAGTGGTTGGGAGGAGAAATTGTTATCCTCCCCACCTATGCACTTTTCATGAGTGAGATGCACATATGTGGTACTGGCAAGATACCAACAATCCAACCCACATTGAGGGTAGGAAAAAATATATGGGAAACATTTTTTTATGTCAAGTGGGTCTAGCTCGGGTAGTCGAGAGAAGGAAAGTTATCCTCTCCACTTGGATTCAAATATCACTTGTGACATGATTTCTCTTCATGAATTGATTGTTGATTGGGGATATTTTAGACACAATTGTTGTTGGGGTTGGTAAGGTACCAACAATCTCATTCTTGCTTACAGATTTGAGGGTGGGACAAATTGTATTCCAAAGGAGAAAAAATATTCAAGGCGTGTAATGAGTAAATCAACCATCAATTATAGTTGGATATCAATAGAAACTCATTGGCCATTATTGAACATTGAAATATGGTTGAATTATATTAATTGTTATATGACATTCTTTTTTCATAGCCAATTTTTTTGTTTTGTTTCTCTGTGTTTTGCAATGCAAGTATGCAAAAGATGTCAGTTTAGTTACTAGGGTTTTTGTTTAAAAAAATAGAGTGATTTTGATAGAGGGTTTTAATGGTGTTGTACCACCTAAATATGTCACAAGGATAGACATAATTAAGAGTAATGAAAATAAAAGATATTGAAGAAAATGTTTTATTTCAAGTATTCAGGTTAGACAAATGGCGATGAAGGAAACCAACTATCAATTGTAGTTCTACATCAACAAAATATTGTTGGTCATTTTTGGATATAGAAATGTGGTTGAAATATATTAATTGTTATTTAATATTATGTTTTCATAGTCAATGTTTTCAATCATGTTGTTGTCTAGGTTGGATGATACATGAAGAGATATTTTCTATTTTGATTTCGATGTGTTTTTTTTTTTCAAGGAAAAATTACGTAATTTTGTTTATAAAGAAATAAAATTACATGTGTATATGCCATAGGCATTCTTTTATCTTGTATGAGTGGCAGTGGAGTACTGCAGAAGGATAAAACTAAAAAAAATTGTACAAAACTCTTCTTCCTATGAGTCCACAGTGTGTTTGTATAGTGCCTATCACATCTAAATATACATCAAAACCATATTTATCTGGATGAGATTGTGCTAGTTTTCAATTTCAGATCTACATTCTTATACGTTTCAAAAAGAAAAGATTTCAATCATAGATTGGCCCAATTGTTGTGAATATATTGAGCTATTCGGGCCTTTTTCCTTGATTTTCCAACATCCTTTGTCCAAGTCCACTCCATTTATTTAGAGTTGGTTCGATTGTTGATTGTGATTCATGTACACATGTGAAAATGAGATATGAGTGAACTCTGCAGGGAGCCTCTTTATTTCCTCCAATAATGGAACTAATGTGTAGGAATGCAAAAAGTGTGTGCCTTTCATGACATGAATAGCAAATAAAGAATCTCCATAGATATTCAAATGATTGATGCTATTTTCAAGGGACAAAAGTAGCAGAAGATAAAGAGACATAAGTTCACTGAAGTTGTTTGTGGCCTCTCCTAGCCCAACTGAGAAAGAAAAGGATTAGATTTCATATGTATGAAGAATCCCCCCCGCACCTCCTATAGAGGGAGAGTGTTGGGAAACACCAACAAAAAAGGCCCATGGTAATTTCGAGTTGATGGTTGGAGGTGTTGTGATTCTTATTACCGAAGTAGAAGTAATTTTTTTAGGATAGGCGAAGAATATTTTGAGGCATTGGATGGCTATATGAGAAATGGAGCCAGATTTGTCTTCGAAGATGGAATGATTTTGAGCTATCCAAATTCCCCAACAGATGATGAGGGGGAGAGCCTTGAAATCATGATTTTGATGGTCAGTCGACCAATTTTGCAGGGCATCCGAAATGGTGAGACCATTCCAGGTAAAAGATGGTCCAATTGAGCTACTAACCTCTCTCCAAACTGATGTTGTAAAGGAACAATGAAGGAAGAGATGTAGAATGGATTCCTCTTCTGATTTACATAGAGCATATTAGCTTAGACCTATGAAGGAGTGCTTCTGCAAGTTTTCCAAAGTTGGGGCCTTATTTTGTAAAATAAGCCACAAGAATAGTTTTGAATTTGGAGGACATTTGAATTTCCAAAGGAGTTTCCGGGGGGGGTGGGTGGGGTCATTTTCAAATGCTTGAAATTGTGATAAGTATCCTAGTTTAGGAGAGTATTTCCTTGGTGAACTAAAGGACTAGTTAAGTTGTTCATCTTTATCTGAAAGTCTCACAAAATAATTTCCCAAGGAGTTGATGTAACATTGCCAGGATGGTAACATGTTGGCTTCTATGTTTATATCTTCTCTAGAAACCCATCTAGTATTGCATGTGATAAAGTCCATGCATCCAACTTGATTTAGATAATAGAAACCTATATGATTTAGTGAAGTGATGAGCTCCTCGTGAAGTATATGATTTTTTGTACATCCAATCCAAGGGTCCTTCCAAATTATCACTTTGGAGTCGTTGTCAATCTTCCAAATTAGCCAATCTCCAACTATGTGAAAATATTTTATGATGACTTTGAAAATTATAGTTCCATTCTTCGAAGATTTGTTTGGGGAGTAGATCCACTCCAAAAGATATTGTTGGCGGAAGTATTTTTCCTTTATTATTTCATACCACAAGTCATTCCCATCCACCCGACTCCAAGAATTTTTAGTTGCCAGTGAATTTGTGAAGGAGAAAATGTCCTTGAGTCCCCATCCTCCATTGCATTTTGGCTTTGAGATGAGTTTCTTTGAAGCCATCACTAGGGGCCGAGATTCTTATTTTCCTACCCAAAGAAAGCAAATGGACTTTTGATTTATTTTGTGTAAAACTCTTTTTGGCACCCAAGCAAGAGAGGTCTAAAAGACTGGAATGGATTCTAAAATTGACTTGAGGAGCACTAATCGGTCGGCTCTTGAGAGCCATATGTTACACCAGGAGAGAAATATCTTTTCAATTTTGGCCAACAACCATGCCCAATCAACTTTCTTGTAACCTAATGCCTTGAGGGTGAAATCTAGGTACTTCAGGCCCTTCGTTGGGTCTTTAATTTGCACTCCAAGGAGGGCAGAGATTGAGTGTGATTCTTGATCATTTAATACCCGAACCAATAATGAGGAATTTTCCTTGTTGATCTGCATACTAATGGAGAGGCAAAAGGTATTCAGGATGTCCTTTAATTTGTCTAGAAAAAAATTTCTTCCTTCGCAAAAAGTGAGCATGGAATCTACAAATAGTAGATGAGTGAGAGAGAAGTTTGGAGAAATTTGTATACCTTTGAATTTCCTTTGTGTGACTGCATCTAAAATAATATGGCTTAGTGATTCAACTACCAAAAAAGAGCAAAGGGGAAAGAGAGTAA